>CAAKHD010007214.1:11482-48335 GCA_901007705.1 Fistularia tabacaria
TAGACACTGAAAACATAAATAATAGTGTAATACTATATTTTGGCTTTGTTTTCTTCAATATGCAGTTACCTGACCTTCAGACTCTTAAAAGTGTATTACAAGTATAAAATTGGATGAATGTGATTGATCACCTAGTGCTTTATAACTTCTTTGCATCCACTCACATTCATTACACTTCACTTAGTATGGTTTTTATATTTTATCTAAACATGAAAATAAATGTCACATCATTGCCCAACGTAAATGCTGAGTTGCATCCATTGAATTCTCTTTCATTTTCCAACAGGTCAAATGTTCAAACTGCTGTCTTGTTGTTCTTGGAGATTGACCATCATATGTTCATGTGATTACATATAACATTTGACTTTAGAGCGCGGACCTGTTGTGGCAGCTTCTCAGCCAAGTCAATAGTATCATTCTCACTGTTCGAAAGATGTAGCGACTAATATCACACAAATATAATAACACCACAATTATCAATCTGACTCCTTATTCAGCCATCCTCACAGTTATTGTTCTGGGTTAAAGCAGTTGAGTCAATAAAATTTTAACCTCAAATAGCACCTTTCAAAACCATGGACAAGTGCTTCACATGAAAAGGAGATATCAGATGTCGTGGGATTTAATCCTGGACTTGAGTTATGTAATTTGAACATCCGAAAGAATAGAAAAAAAATGAGGATGTTGTTGACATCTCTTTGGAAAAATACCTGCCCGATTCACTGAAAAAAATATTTATTGTGTATTGAAATGTCAATTAAATCACTACCACACATGTGTTGAAGCTGTCTCTCTAGAAACTAGAAGGAAGTTTACTGAAAAAAACATGTGTAAGCAACCTTAAAATAATGCAAGAGGCTGTCTTACATCCGTCAACTGATCTCTTTCACCATAGTAAAGCTGATGGAACAACATAATTGGAAAGAGTGGTCAGAAGCTTAGAATAAGTTTGTACAGTGCTGCTACATTAACTACACCAATGAGTGTAAATAAAGATTTATTGAGGAAATGAGTCTGTCAAGAGTGATATGTGCTCCTCCTTCTGTCATACATGCAGCCACAGCCTCTTATCAAGCAGCCAGCTGGAGAGGGCAACAATCCACAGTAAATCCCCTTCAGTGCACCATGAAACAAAGCTAAACTAAATATAGTTGCTGAAATTATTATGACACTGCAGGGACTGAAGTTTCTTTTTTTTTCATTTCATCCTTTCATGTCAGGCCCACAAATAAGTGCCGGACAACGATATTGTTTGCAAAGCGCAGCAGAAAAGCGGATACTCGGAGCAGTGGGAGTGTGATTTAGAGGCACACAGAGCTAGACTCGATGCTGGGGGGTAAGAGAGCCTGTGAAGCTTGGAAGAAAATTAAAAAGGAAAGATGTTCTCTCTCACCTTCCTCTGGGAGTTCTGACACATCGTGTTTGTCCCATTCGGTTACATGAGCTGCGGATCAAAAATTGTTCTCGGCTGGAATTCTGTCTCGGTGTTGTAGAGGTCTAAACCAAATATTTTCCGCGGAAACATTCATGCAGAAGAAATGTGACTCAGGTCAGAGACAGGTGATGCTAAATATGAAATTTTCACAACTGACAGAGCAACGAGCGCAGCAACAAAACTACCTCCTGAATTCACAATCCTCCAGTAAAATAATTAACTGTCTGAGGGATAAATGGGGATGTGTATCAAGCTTGCAGTCCAAAAATATGGCTTTCATTTAAATAAAAACTTAGTCATACAATATATACAGTTCAAAAATAGATAATGAAATGCATTTCCTTTAAAGTCTGAAATAAAATGAACTGAATGCATTTTATATTTATTCTGAATTCACCTTTTAAATACAGCTGTATTTCCCTGGTGCTTTTCATGAGCTTTCTGAAAACAATTAAAAGAATATTTCCCTCAGGAAAATCCCCATTGCCATCATAAAAACAAGAGCACAATTCTAGTAATTAAAGAGAATTTTTGTAAATGTACCCCTCAGGGCATGAAATGAACTTGTTGACCACCACAGGGATGAAGAAGAAAAGTCCTCTGGTGAGGACAATTGTTTGCAACAGCTCCCTTCAGACAAAAGTTAGTTTCTCCCAGCAAAAGCCATTTGTGCATTATAATATATGATGCATTGCAAGGGTCTAGGGGCAAGTGAACATAGGGAGGCTAAAAAGATATTCAAAGCTCAAGTGTATAATTTGCACATTTTAGAACACATAATAAAAACTATCAGATATACAATTTTTGTCAAATGTACGACTTACTTTTGTCTATGATGCAGATTAACTATATCTCAAAAAGACTGTGAAAACGTCATTGAAAAAAGGAAACAAGTTTTTCAGAAGCATTTTTTTGGTTTTCCTGCTATTGAATCATTTTCATTCACACAGATGATGGGATAAATGACTGAGGTGTATGAGAATACCTGCAGTGACTAGACAGCTGATAAATAATCTCTTACCTGACAGACACCATTGATGCACATGTCAAACGCATCCCCCCGACATTGAGTGCCATCCAGCACTTTTGGTGCCAATTCAACAACAAGACTTCTCCCCTTCGCTTGGCACCTCAGGGTACAAGGCACAGAGGGACTGTAAGGTGCAGGCACCCACTCATAGGTGTTGCCTTGGTACATGATGTCATTGTGGGCTGAGCACTGCTGAGCCCGGAAGTCCCCTGACTCTGCTGTGCAGTCCTGAAAAGAGACAATCACATCAAGATGCAAGCTTAGAACGCTACTGCAAGCCTGGTTTGATTAACCATGTTACATCACACATCAAACTGCTGTGTTTTAAATATTTAAACTATTTAAAGTTGATTCGCTTCATTTGGTCTTGCAAACAAGCATTATGTGGCTATGATTGTTTACAAGAGACTTCACAACATTAGATTTACATGTAAACATCCATGAGTTAATATTTTGGGATTGTTTAGTTGCTATTATGAGCCTGCAGGGCTTGAGGTCAATCTTGTCAGTAGATCCAAATAATGGTCACCCCTGTTTAGTGGGACCTTTGAGCATTGTAGACATAGCAAGGGTGTCAGACCAGCCACTTCTTAAGAAAATTGCATACAGTGGTATTCTTCAGGAAATCTTTCAGCCTCCTTCAGCCACTCAGACATGAGGTGTTTTCAAAAACTTTTCAGAAGCAATGAAAGCCCATATTGTCGGTCTATATTTGTGGCCCTGCAATCGACTGGTGAGTCCAGGGTGTACCCTTCCTCTCGTCCAATGACAGCTGGGATAGACTCCAGCATTCCTGTGACCCTAAGTGCAGGAAAAGCAGTAGATAATGCATGGATGGATGGCTCTAAGCCTGTATTATTCTAATCGAGTTCTGAAATCTCTGCATAAATGTTTATTTTCCCATTTCCAATTATTATATTCAAATGGCAAATAATATCGTTCACTGGTTTTTCATTTTATTTTGCCCTTCCAGATCATGCAGCCATGAAGGTCTGATGGCAACATAAAGATAAAGGCAGGGATGATAGATGAAGGCTGAACATCACTTTCAATGAATGACACATTTCATCTCTGACTAAAGGGGGATTTGAAATCATTTTATGAGAACCAAAGTTGAACAGAATGTAACAATATTATTTGAAAGGTGTCTTAAAAACTAGACAAGTATAGGTGTGTTCAAAGAATAAGAGACTGAAATCAATAATTTGAAAATCAGAATTCCCCAAAATAATTCTAAGATAAATTACATCAGTATATGTGCAAGGTAAAGTTCCCATGGAAGGAATTGTACATTATAAAAATGTTGAACATTCCTTGCTCTGGTTCGAGACCATCTTTATTCAGTTACACTGAGTTAAACACTGAACTAACATATGTAGGCAGAGGTCAAGGTTGCAGGTAAAGAAACATGAATTAAAAAGTAATTAGAAATGAGACTGTCAAGAAGGTAGGATTTATGAAAAATTTAGATCCTTGCCTTAAAATGTGAAAAGAATGGAAGATCTTGGATTTGGTTCAGTCATTGTGAGGGCCACAGATCATGGCTACTGTCCTGGGTGATGAATATACTTTTAATTCTGTACCCTATCACAAATTGAATTTGAGCGGCTTTTATTCATGGGATGAAATACTTCATAAAATACAAGGGATGCTTTAATGACCAAAGGGGAGATCCCACCCCTCTCTGAAGTGCCAGACAGTATTGTTCACTCTTAGATCACTTTTTGACAGTGCAAAGAATAAGGGATACAACATTAATTATTGTCATAAGCAGACCATGTAGTAATACTAACCAAACAGGCCTTTGAAGTCTTTTTTATACACACACACACACATTTATATATAGATACATATGTGATCTCATTACCTTTTAATACCATGTCATACTTCAAAATATAACAAAGCGAGAACATTAAGGGAATTATAAGTAGACAAGTAAAAAAGTTTAACGTAATTGATTCAAAGTAAATAAAAGACAAATGAAGCTGTCATATTAAAGAAACAATCAACAGTATCAAAATTATGAAGGCACTCCAGTTAAATCATAGAGATTCAATATTGTCAGCTATATTGCCTATAACCTCAGCTTTTAAACAATATGATTTAAAATTAAAGATATGGTTGTACTCTTAAAAGGAAGAAAATAAACCATGGATTTGATTAGGGGAAATACTTTCTTCCTCATGATGAAGGCGTTTTGCCGGATGGGGTGTTTGTGGTCAAATCTTGTCATAGCTACTGGACGTTTCACCTCTCATCTGAGAGCCTTTTTCATTTCCAATACACTGTGGGGACTTGCTGGTAGCATCTTCAAGAAAACATTTCAGCTTGCTAAGGCAAGATTTGACATTTAACTATGACTTGGATGACTGAGAACCCTCATAGACACCAGACTGTGGTGTTATATAAGTTATGCAAAGCTACTGAATTTTTGTAATCTAAGAAAATATAAATGGCTCACTTTTATGTTATAGAATCTGACATGATAAGGGGCTAAACTCGGGGTAAGGTCGTTTTTGGAAATATCTCCAAATTTGAAGGTTGTCATCCGGAACTGTCATGCTGCTTGGAGGAACAGTGTGCCTCTCTGTGGTTAGTTCACTTGAACTAACAGACATGTTAATGAGAGAATGTGAGACCCCCCCCATCCTCCCCACCTGCACCTATTATGTGTTGAGAGGAGTTGGGATGCAGTGGGAAGAATTGCAGTTAATTGCATGCTTTGGCAGAAGATCGTTCAGACTGGTGAAATAAGCCATTAAAAATACACATTCAGTAGTTAATCCCGGCTGCCTTGTGTGAAATGTTGTGATAAGAATGAAAAGAGAACTTTTAAAATCTAATTCATGTCATGTATGGCAATTATAATGAATGATTTTGCTAAAGATAAATGTAATAATAATAGTTTCATTATTAATATAATATTAATGTTTATGTTGTTGTACATACTGTATATACAGTAGGTTTAATTCCAGGGACAGAAATGACAGTCTTTAACTCTTGACTCCTACAACAGCCTAGCCGAGGCTCATGTTGAGGCTCCAACTGTCCCATCAACTTTGCACACACTGCGAGGTTGTGACCAGTGAACTGGTTGAACTGTGTCGTCAACTGCTGTGAAGGAACTGTGTGTCGGTGATTCACGTTCAGTGAGTGACTGTGAGTCCCCACCCGCCCACCCCCCTCACTCTCATGCGAGAAGGCAAAATTGTGGGCATGACTGGAAACAGATGCATTATTTCTAACAGGCAATAAAACTATGTACATTTTTAAGGTTGAAGGAAAGATATTATGAATTTCAACATGGAAGTAGATTCGAAATCACTGCATTTTTAATAAAGATAAGTGACACATGGTATGGAAAAACTATGGAGGAAGTTTCCAATGCTGAATTCTCAATTGTTTTCGATCTTTATGTGTGTAACATACACAAATAAACTAGTAAATAATAGTCTGTGGGAAATTTTACGAATTATTTGGCCCTTTTTAGCAGTCATGAGCTGCCGTATCAATGCTATAACACTGGTCATCTGATGGAGGGGCTACTATTAAAACAGGAATCATTTTAAGAATGGTTACAGATTCAGAAAAAATCATGTTCTTTCTTACAAAAAGAAATCAAACATTAAGCAGACATACCATGTTGCTGCAAGTTCTGTAACGGATGTTCTTTCCATCACAATTCCTGAGAAAGGAATTACAATCAGAAATATGAATTAAACTTTTGATTGTATCAACTTTGATAAATAGCACACATTCTGTGTCAATAATTTGTATATCATATCTTCAGTTACTCTGTCAATGACTGCAAGTTATTGTTGTAAGCAAAATGTATAAGCATGTTTGAAAGGTTATCTCATGTGACACACACAAACACACACACACACGCACACACTGTTATTCACAAGAGCGACTAGACAGGATGACAATTATCATTAACTTAATCAACTTTTTCATATTCTTATTGTCATGAAATACCTTTAGGACTCACAACAACAAAGAGATACAGTTCGATTTTTAAACAAAAGCTTATGTGACCATTATGTCGTAAGACGTAATATTAGAGCAAATTTAACTGATATATTTCTAAACCATCACACAGAGGAACAATTTACCAAACCATTGAATATTTATCAAGTAATTTAAATGGAAGTGTGTCATTAGTGATGCATTGTATCAGCAGATATCAGCTGAAGAGGCTTACTTAATGGCTGTTACTGCTGGCTTCATCCACACATGCATTTTTTGCTGCATTTTTTTTCTTTTTCTTGTTTTGTGTTTTATGTCTGTGCAGCTGAATTGTGCAGGAAAAATATTAAAATAATCCAAACAGGGGAAAGTGGGGCCATCCAGCGGGTCACATCTAATTTGAGGAGGAACCTAACCATGTGAAGCCGGCCATTACTGACTGTCACACTGTAAGCTGGCGGTGGTGAACTCTAACAGAATATGTGTAGAATGAAAGCCAGTGGTGCTGAGTCTGTTGGGGAAACTAACTGTGTGTGACAAGCATGGATTCATTTTTCCAGAGATGATTTTTATTAGTGTTGAAAGGAAGTTACAAAAGGTTCCGGACCTTTCACCAAGCTTGCAGCTGGCTAATCTATGACGAATATAGTGAAGAACTATTCCCAACTTGCTCTGTACCTACAGAGTTGCTGACATGAATTACACATTAGAATATTGTGAGAAACCATCACTGGCTCATTTATATGAAGTCAGCATCCACTGCATTCTCGAAGATGCAACTCTTCATGTTACTTGTGCCCCTTGTAAAAAATGGTAGATCTGAGACTATTTCCTAGGACATCAGTTTCCTGATATGAATACTATTCCTAATCTAGCAGAAAGATGATGGGGTTCCTTGCAGCTCATGGAAAGGACCATTCTTATAGAAAACAACAATAAACTACTACATGGTTTGTTCATTTTTTCATTTGGTTTGATGGGGGGGTTGCCTTTATCTACCAGGATATATAAAAGAAACAGCCCTTTGACCGGCTTAATTACAGCTGACAGTTGTGATTACTAAATAACAAAAAAACTATCATCGGGCAGGTGTATTCTCAAATCCCTTACACACAACTTTTGTCCAACAATTGCCCACAGGGGCTGTATATGTGAAGAATAATGTCAGTTGGATCGAATCTTAAACAGCTGATTCTTATTGGAAAGCTAAAAATTGAGCCCATGTGTGTTTTCCCGAGTGAATTTATGAGTGTGATGACATTTATTACATGACTGGAACTAAACACAAGCATTCTCTCTATAAGGAAGGGGGTCATATATTTAAAGGTTAATTCAGGTTCACTGTGATGCGGCTTGTGTCCACAGAGAGGAGCAGGATTGAGAGCTGTGCTGTGTTGACTGAGCTTCCCTCAAATACATTCTAACTTCAGCAAACACATTGACCTTTACCTAATCATTGCTCTGGATAGCAGGTGAGAACTTAAAACTACAGATTTCCATTTTTGAGAGGAGCAATGAGCTCATTGCAAATCCTTAGATGTAGAGTTGTTCACATTTGGATGTATATCTAATAATAATCAATGACTTATTGCTCATTTTGAGAATAACAGATTTAAATTTAGGTTATTAACTGTCATACCATGACAAATTCCTATGTACATTGAACATTTGACAATTTAAGAGATACCATTTGTGTTATCAAGTCTATAATGAGACTTACCCTCCATTGAGGCAGCGTCGTAGGGAATATGAGGCTCCTCCACCACACGATCGAGAGCAGTCACTCCAGGTTCCCCAGGCGTCCCAGCCAGTATCCCTGTCTTCATCTGAACGTGTTGTCCTGGATTCCTACGAAGGAACAAGCTGAGATTACTGATTGGAATCATGTCAGCTCATCACTTGTTGTAACTTTGTGGGCATTATCCATGCTCTGCAAAGATGGAAGGATGATGGATTGATCCCTTTGAGATTTAACCATAATCAATATGATACATTCCAGTTAATATTCACAGATTTGCGGTCATGGGCTGCTGGGTTTTCTTTTCTTTCTTTTTTTTTCTTTCTCTTTTTTGAATGATATCTGCTTGTTCAGCCAGATTAAATCAAATCAAAAAGCAAAGCAAAACGGTAAACTGACCCAGCTCAATTACTGGTGCATGTTGAAAAGTGTGTCTGATAGAAAAGGATGCAGAATGTTGGACCATGGAATGGAATATGTCATAAAATATTGAATTTTCCAAAAGATAAATTCATACTAAGGTGAAGTGGGAAGTTTAAGCTGTAGAGAAAGAATTCATTTCATACAAGTTTTTATGAAATGTCTAAACTTGCATAAATTAATCAGAAATATTTTGTATTATTTGTTGCAAGGTATTTATTGTTGCAAATATTTTTGTATTTCATAAGTATTTCTATTTTTGTAATATCAACCATTTTTATGAGAAAAGATTGCACTCAAGTGTTGCATCATCAGTTGCTAAAGCAACATGTCACTAGAGCTGAAGGAGCCACCGAAAAACATCGGAACTTCACATACTTCACACAATCATCCGTTTTTAGATAATGAGTTAGAATCCATGAACCCCACCCTGAACCTTCCTCTATCTAATCTCTCATGTTGAAGCTCAGACAAAGAGAAAAAGGTTCACTTTGATCAAGTGTGGGAGAGATTGTGACAGAAAGGTTTTCCTGGCTGATTCTCACCAAAATAGGAAAATTGGCTTCCTGTGGGTCAATGATGTCACTGTAGCATGGCCTGTCGATGCAAGTGGGTGTGTGTGTGTGTGTGTGTGTGTGTGTGTGTGTGTGTGTGAGGTGTACAATTTTTCAATATGCATCAGTAGAGCCTACTGTGTAAGAGTTGAACGCATGCCTCCAATTTGCCACAAATATACTGTGCACAAAACCTGCGCCCACGTACTATGATCATCTGTTAATTATGCCACACAATCATATGTGGCATTAATGTGTATGTGCACCTCAACTATTCCAGTAATACGGCACATGCCGGTCCACTTGCAACTCAAAATGTGAATGAATTTTCTTTTGGAGCTCAATTGAATAGTCCTTTAACTATTGAGATGCGATCACTTCGGTGCTGGATTATGGAATTAATTTTGTCTCATCAGACTAATGATTAAAAGTCATATTTATACAATGCAACAGAAAGTATTTTATCCTGTACAAAAGGCTACAGGCCTCTTCAACCCAGACAGCTTTTGTGAGTGAAACTCAACAGGAACAAACTTATTTCTCTGACAATGTTATTAATGCCAAGTCAACTGGAATTAATATTTCTGACACGACTCCACAGGTTCCACTTCGCCCTGCCTCCCTGGCCCCGATGACTCGCTGACAACGTTTCAGTCTTGCACCCACATAGATGGTGTCGAGTCATGTTTCTTAAATGTGCCAGCCTTTTGCTCCTCACTGCGTGCTGTATCCAGAGAGGAATTAGAAATGTCCACACAATTCTAATAGGATAAAATCACCTTTTGTCTTTAGGATCAGTCAGCTAACAGATTACAGATCATCAGCAGTAATAACATTGGCATGAGGAGAATCTGTCCAGTCAAGGATCTTTTGGCTGGGACAGCAGCCTGGCCTATTGTTTGAACTCTGCATAGCTCACTATCAGCAACTGTCTGTACTGACAAGACAGACATGGACTGTATATTTCTTAATTTATTATGATGAGGGCTCAACATGGCATGTCATGTTCTCTATCTGCAGATCTACAGACACCAAGGCTTATGTTTGTTGGCCCTGAAAGCTCACCACACTGCAACTCGAGAAAACATGCAAGTTAAGAAAACATCTGTTTGACAACATAGGGGCAGTATGTTAAACACACTAACACACACATACACAGACACACACACGCAAATGTGATATCGTTTTTAAGACATTACGAGGTTTGATTTGGAACTGCTGATGGTTTTAAATAGATGTTTTCTTAATTTGCAGAGCATCAAGTTGCTTACCCTTTTGGGAAGCAGCGTAACCTTTAAGATGACTTTTTAATTTAATCTAATATGATAAATCCATTAAGATTTACCTTTGAATTCAATCAAATTATATACTCTTCATATAAGTTTTTCTATATGTCCGTACTGTTGATCTCCAATCAACTCATCAATACAACACGATAAAGAAAAAGACACAGACAAGAAGCTTGTACTGCCCTGTTGGATTCAAAGACATTGGACACAACAGAGTTTGATGCAGTATTCTTCTTTACATCTTGATGATAAATGTCATGACCAAGGAAGGGCAATCATAGATTATCTCAGAGACTTTCTTTTCTTCAAAAGCCTCTTCATCTCAAATGATCCTGATTTTTTTGGGGGTGGTAATCTTTTTTCAGGTTTTCCTTTCAAGTCTTGTAATTTACAAAAAAATCAAGTATTTCAACCTGTGTTTTACTGAGAATTCAGTTCATCTTGTTAATTACTATTCTGTCTTTATTTGTTTTTTAAGCTTCAACATTCAAAGTATAAACACAAATGCAGCTCCTATTAAACTGATTCCGACTTGATACGCTGCTAAGTTTCACATACTTGCCTCACTTTGTTTGTAAACGCTGACACAGAATAAAAATATCCAATAGCATTAAAATATGTTGGAGAGCAGATACGGGCCTGTGTCTGTTGGGATTAGGATGGAATGTCAGCTTTCATATGTGTTTGTATTCAGGAAACAATCTTCTACTAATGATGTCTTTTGATGTATATTCTCAACTGGCTCAATGTTGATATGTTTTCCCCACTTTTGGTCTCACTGGACTATGATAACATATTTCCATTGAAAAAATGTTGTCAACATTTGAAGTCAATATTATTCAAATCTAGTTCAGAATCCGCTGTGAGAAACTGTACTTGCAATTAATCTTATTGCAAGAGCTTTATACCAATATTTTCCCAGTAAAAAAATCAGAAACCTTGTATGTTTATATTTTGCAAAGGCAATTTTAATTTATTTTGATACCTGTCCTCTTGCCCTTTGCTGCTCTGGTGCTTGAATTTCTCAAATGGGGATCAATAAATGATCACCTTATCTCACAGGACTAGTGAGATAATGGAGGACTATGGAGGACTAGTGATACACTTGATGAAAAACAATTGATAATCATCACCATGAAGATCATTGCATTCGCTAACATACGTAACAAATGTGCATCAACTGACAAACGACTTTGGTTTCACTAGCTGGCGAGACATAGTTCTGTGAGACAATGGCATGGATCAATACTATCGGATCCAAGGAAGCAGACTGGAAATGATGAATAGTACTGTATTTTTTTTATCAGGTTAAATGGAATCCAAATAATCTAATCAATTTGGTATTACTGAATGTGCCCAATACAACTCTGTGGGATAATCCATCAGTCTCTTTCACTGCTGCTATATGTCCTTTGATGAGTTCGACGGGTCTCCTTTAAACATACAGCCTGGGCCAAGACTCCCATAACACTGTACTACAACATCCTAGCATCATATGTTCTGGTGCAATAAACACCTCTGATCATCCCTATACTGGAAAATGGTACTTATTACCACCATTCCATATATAGCACAGAGGGCCAGGAGAACAACACCCAACAGATTGAGATCAGATCCTGTGACCTATGAAGCTAAGTGTGGCAATTTGCAATTGAAGGAGCGCTCCCTTCCTAGGACTTTCTCAAAGATTGTCCATTACCAAAAGTGCCTATCTTGGAGGTCTCTTTTTTTTTTCATCTGGACGGTCACTTTGACTTGGAAGTCCCTACCAGGGCTTAAACACAGACACCACAGGGTCAAGACACATAGACAGGTGAACACTATGATTCCGGGAGGAGGTCATTCTAATGTTCCATTCTTCCAAACCCAGTCGCCTTTGCAGGACAAGCCAAAACACAGCAGAACACAACAGGTACACAGGCTATTTACTATTTAATAAAATTTGGATTATTGGCTGTTGTTGCTGTGATAGTCCAACGGGGAAATGACAACCAAATTCCCCAGTCCAGGAGGAAATCAATCAACCTCTTTTATTTTGCATTTCTGATGGACCAAATTAATTCTAAAATCTCTTGACAAAAATTTCACATAGCAGCAGCCATTTTGCCAATATGGAAAATACTTCTTTTGTTTACATCATAGTATTTACAATATCTATCATGTATTTCACTGAGCTGGCAAAGGCCTTGCTGAGTTGCAAGTTCTAGTTCAGAGGTTAGTAATTGGTCGACTGCAGTTCAGACCTATTACTGATTCATTACTGGGGATATTATCTTGTGCCATCATAACCAGACTTGATAGAGCAGCCTAGAAAACATCTCAGATATGTACTGACTCTGTTGCCCCTCAAGGGTTAAGGCAGCGTGGGGCAGGAGGTAGCGCGATCGTCCTTTGAACTGAACATTCCTGGTTCAATTTCCGGCTCTTCTGAGTGTGTTGAAGTGTTATTGAGCAATACACTGAGCCCCTAACTGCTCTCCTGGTGCTGCAAGACAGCAGCCAACTGCTCATGGTTCATCCGTGGTGGAACAAATGCAGACAACAAATTTCCCCGAGAGGGATGATTAAAGTATACATAACTATTAAATGAAGACCCCTTAAAGTGTGATTTAAAAACAAAACTTAGACATAAGCAACAGATTTTTCGATAATATATCAATGCGATAGTCCAACTGATTAGAATATTAATACACAATTTAGAAAAGCAACAAAAACAATAATGTTGAAAATCTGCATTTCAAATGAATCAGAACTTTTATCTCTAAAAATCATCCATATATTAACATGGATTTGATATAATAGCAATGGGCTATAAAATACAAGTTCTTCATTTCAGTATGAAAACGGTTGCAGTTAACTCTCTGTATATTATTTGGCACTTTTTTTGAGTTATATGTAATGCGCTGAATGTGAATCATAAAATGAATAAGACTTTTTGAATTTCCAGATTTTGGCTTGTGGAAAATTCCTCTAACCGGAACTCTGAATTCTAATTGAACGCTTCTGTTCTGGCTGTTTTGATGAAAGCAGCAGACTCATTACCTGATGAAGCTTCAGCGTTTACACATGGACACACATTAGCAGCTTCACAAGCACAGCACACACGCAAACATGCACACACACACAGACACAAACACAGAAGGTTATGGGGGCGGTGTTGTTGTCCAGATGCATTGACTTTAGCACTGCCAAACCAAACAGACAAGCAGGAAATACCAACTAATACCGAGGACAATGTAAATGTATTGCAGAAACAGTTTATGAATTCTTGCAAAACACCATGAAATATTTATTGTTCTCCTGATAGTGATGGAAACAGAAAAAACACATCCTCTTACTCATCCGTTACATTCAGTTCATACATGGAACAATGATTAAGCAACTTACACAAATAATATCAAATAATAATATATGTAATTAATTTCTAGCTCCCTAATCAAAATGTTTTTCTCTAACAGGAATTCTGCTATGTCAATCCCATTCACAGCCTTCTGTGCTGCTCATTTACACATAAACTAGATAAATGCTGCAATGTATCAAAAAAAAGTGCCTGCATTCATAATCAAACAATAACCCGTGCCTGCAACACTTTTGGGATGATGCAGTAGGTGAATTGCAGAATAATTGAATCATAACACCTCTCATACATTTCGTGACTTAACTGGAAAAATCCATTCAATATTTCCAATTATAGAAAAGAAATCCTGCAGGCGTAGTTGTTTTTTTTTTCAGGTCCACAAATGACCTCGACTGAGATAATTCTGAAAGTGCAGTACATCTAATGGTCACAAAAACCTTTCTACTTGTTTTGGCTAAGGGCATACTGACACTACCTAATACCAGAGCATGGGATGGCTTCTAAAAGTTCAAAATTATAGATCGATTCGAAATGCACGTCATGGATATAGCAACGAATAAGAGTGCATCTGGGTGGCAGAGAAGTTCAGGAAACAAGTGGAAAGAATCTATTGAATCTTGAAAAATCTTGAAAAAACCCAAAGATCCTAGGAATAACAAATCATACATATCTTCTTGTGACAGCATGAAATATGTTTTTCTTTTTTTAACTGAAAGGAACAATTTTATACACACCAACAGCAGCTCACATTTAGATTGATCTCACGTTCATTTCTCGATAACAGAGGGGATATATGTTTTACCTTTTTAGAATATCCTTTGTTTTGTACAGCTTTTTATGCCTTTATTACAGAACAGACAACTGGGACAGTAATAGAGAATGGTCTTGTAAACTCCCAAATAAATAAATGAAGGATTTTTCCACAAAGGATAAAATAAGCTACTCTGACCATTGGATGGGTCCTTCACCAACCTTTCCCACAGTGAGAAGAGGTAAGTGAACCTCATCTCACGGTTATGATTAACTGAGAGACGTCTTGTCCTCTACTTGAAAACCTTGAAAATCATCTGGGGATGTGTCATAAAACTTGACACAGCCTCAACCACAGTAGTCCCATTGTGCCTCCAATTAGGCTCCACCCAGAAAACACAAAACACCTGTTTTGTGAAACAAATAAGGTTCTACAGATCTTAAGCGTTTAAAAATTTCCCCTTAACCTTGGAGGCAGGAAATGGAAATTTAATGGACACATACCGCGTGCCCATTGGGAGAGAATATACCAGTCTTTGACCTGAGCGAGTAGGCTGATCCCCACCATTGCAAGCAAGAAAGAAATCCTGCTGAAACTTGTTGGCTTGCCTGGCAATGAAACAAGGAGTCACATTAGGGTGAGCAAATATCTCATCGGCTGTTGATTATATAAAGAGGATAGATATGATGTCAATCTAGTAAGAACTAGAGGATCCGGAGGGAAGAGTCTGATGAGAGAGAGCTGGGACATGCAGAGGAGATGACAGAAAAACATTTGGCCTCATGCATGGACATCTTATCTATTGAATTTCTCTTTAATTTTCCTGTAGATGAACCTGAGTGAGTCAACCGCCACTTTCAACAAAGCATTCTATGGTATGTCTTACGTGTTCTAAATGAATGTGCCTCGGGGGGCACCGTCCAGTGTCTCCCTGAGCCGGTCCCAAGTCCAGAAAAATGCAGAGGGTTGCTACAGGAAGGGCATCTAAAACTTTTGCCAAAACCAAATATGCGAATCGAACCTAAAATTTTCATACTGGATCGGTTTAGGCCCAGGTTAACAACGACCGCCATTGGTGCCGATAACCTACAGGGTACCAGTGGAAATTGGGCTACTGTAGGTCGAAAAAGGAGAGGAAGACGTTGTGTTCGGAAGCGGAGAGAGAAGAGGAAATGCAAGAGTCTGGGACTGAGAGAAGGGACTTTGAATATTGGGATGATGGCAGGAAAAGGTAGAGAGTTGGTGAGATGAGGAGATGAGATGAGATGAGATGAGATGAGATGAGATGAGATGAGATGAGATGAGATGAGATAGACAGCAAGACATGTAAGGACAAGACAGTGAAAAGCTAAAAATAAAAAAAAAAGAAATACAAATAAAGTTAAAAAAAAACCTCACTCTGATGTGTAAAAGTATCAAACATAACCTGAAGGAAAAAAAAGGTTGACATGATGCAGAGAATGAAGGTGGACATGTTGTGTGTCCAGGAGACCAGGTGGAAAGGTAGTAAGACTAGAAGCCTGGGAGCAGGTTTTAAGTTGTACTTTCATGGTACTGACAGGAAGAGAAATAGAATAACGAGTTATCTTGAAAGAGGAGTTTGCTAGGAATGTTCTGGAGGTGAAAAGAACGTCAGATAGACTTATGACTCTGCAACTGGAAATTGAAGGTGTGATGCTCATTGTTGTCAGTAGCTATGACCCACAGGTGGGGGTGAGCTGGAGGTGAAGAAGTTCTAGAATGAGTTGGATGAAACAATGCAAAATATCCCCAGAGATGTGAGAGTGGTAATTGGTGCAAAATTCAATGGACATGTTGGTGCAGGCAATAGAGGTTGATGAAGAAGTGATGGGCAGGTTTGGTATGAAGGATAGGAACGCAGAGGGACAGATGGTGGTAGACTTTGCAAAAAGGATCGAAATGGCTGTAGTGAATACTTTTTCCGGAAAAGACAGTAACATAGGGTAACTTTTAAGAGCGGATATAGGAGCACACAGGTAGACTACATCTTGTATAGATGAGGTAATATGAAAGAGATCAGTGACTGCAAAGTTGTAGTAGTTGAGAGTGTAGCCAGACAGCATAGGATGGTGGTTTGTAGGATGACTCTGGTGACAAGGAATATCAAGAGGACAAAGACAGAGCTTCCAGATGACTCGAACACTACATCTAATATGGTCTGGGAGACAGGCAGGAGAGTCCTGGTGTGTTGTCTGGAAGGAAAGTAGATAAGGAGACCTGGTGATGGAATGAGGAAGTGCAGGAGTGTATACAGAGGAAGCGGTAAGCAAAGAAGTAGTGGAACACTGAGGTGACTGAAGAGAACAGACATTAGGGCAGGGAGATGCAGCGTAAGGTAAAGATAGAGGTAGCAAAGGCAAAACAAAGGGCATACGATGACGTGTATGCTCTGTTGGACGGTAAGGAGGGAGAGAATGATTTATACAGGTTGGCAAAACAGAGAGATAGAGCAAAATGATGTTCAGCAGGTCCGGATGATTAAGGATCGAGAGGTAAACGTACTGACAGATGTTAGAAGAGTGATGGGAAGATGGAAAGAGTACTTTGAAGAGCTGATGCATGAGGAAAATTAAAGAGAGGGAAGGGTAGAAGAGGTGACTATTGTAGACCACAAAGTAGCATAAATTAGTAGAAGGGAAGTGAGGAGGGCATTGAAGAGAATGAAGAGTCGAAAGGCAGTTGGGCCTGATGATATACCTGTAGAGGTATTGAAGTGTCTAGGAGAGGCAGTGGTAGAATCCCTAGAAAGAGTACTACAGATGCAGTTTTCGCTCTGAGAATGCTAATAGAGAAGTACAGAGAAGGTCAGCGAGATCTGCATTGCACTTTTGTAGACCTAGAAAAAGCATACGACAGGGTACCAAGAGAAGAAGTCTGGTTTTGTAGGAGGAAGTCTGGAATAGCAGAGAAGTTTGTTAGCTTGGTCAGTGTTGAAGTGTGATGCAGGTGAAACAGAGAAGTTCAAGGTGAAGGTGGGACTTCATCAGTGATCAGCTCTGAGCCCCTTCTTATTTGCAGTGGTGATGGATAGGCTGACAGATGATGTTCAACAGAATTCTCCATGGACCATGAATTTTGCAGATGATATTGTGATCTGTAGTGAGAGCAGGGAACAGGTTAAGGAAATCTTGAGAGGTGGAGGTTTGCTCTAGAAAGGACAGGAATGAAGGTTAGTTGCAGCAAGACAGAACATATTCTATAAATGAGAGGAGCCTAGGTGGAACAGCGAGGCTAAAGAATGGAGATCAAGAAGTTGGAGGATTTCAGGTACTTCGAGTCAACAGTCAAGAGCAATGGAGAGTGTGGAAAAGAGATAAAGACACGGGTTCAAGCAGGTTGGAATGGGTGGAGAAAAGTTTCAGGGGTTCTATGTGATAGAAGAATATCATCTAGAATGAAAGGAAGGTTTACAAAACAATGGTGAAACCTGTGATGCTGTATGGTTTGGAGACAGTGGCACTGAACAAAAAAGACAGGAGGCAGAGCTGGAGGTAGCAGAGATGAAGATGTTGAGGTTCTCTTTGAGAGTGACGAGGATGGATAGGATCAGGAATGAGTCCATCAGGGGGACAGCTCATGTTAGATGTTTTGTAGAGAAGGTCGGAGAAGCCAGACTGAGATGGTTCGGTCATGTGCAGAGGAGGGATAGTGAATATATTGGTGGAAGAATGCTGGAATTGGAGCTGGCAGGCAGGAGGTCTAGAGGAAAATCCAAGAGAAGATTTATGGACGTAGTGAGAGAGGATATGAAGTTAGTTGGAATGAGAGAGGAGGATATAGAGAATGTGGTTAGATGGAGAAGGTTTTTTGCTGTGGCGACCCCTGAGGGGAAAAGCAGAAAAGGAAAGACAAAAAAGATTACTGTCCTATTTGATCAATATTGTACCAGCTACATAAAAAGATAATGAAATCTATGAACAATTTTAGTTTCAATAAAAATGCAAAAAAAAATTCACCTGCCAATTTTGTCTATGTCGCAATGCCGTCTTGGTAGTGACGTCATGAGGTTGCATTGGGCTCATACCCATTCACTTTACCCTACAATGCGAAAACATGTCATCTGTGCAATCCTTCCAATTTGAACCTGAGAGAGACGTGAGAGAGGAGGGTAACACTGAAGACAAAAGCCTACATGAGCTACAAAATGAAGAAGAATAAAGATCTGAGGAGGCAAGAGTTGGCCAAAGTCGCTGGTGTGTGTGCGGCAATTGTGTTGCAATGCTAAGATGCTGTCATCAGTTGTTCAATGTAGACTCATGGACTGCTGTGCTGACTGATTTGGTGCCTTGTCGTCAGCTTCCGCTGTGATTGTGCTGGTGCTTGGTCTTTCGTCATCAGATGCTTCTTCTGCAGTAGCGGGTTGTTGACATCCACGCAGTAGAGCATCCAGCGTCTCCTGCCTGTGGTGTTTCTTCCAGCTGGCTTCACTCGATTCCTGAGGACCTTTTGTAAGCTTGAGAAAGAAAACTGTAGGCAAGGCTTTTGGCTTTTGGCTTCAGTGTCCATTTAAAACTAGCAACACCCTAGAGCTCTTTCAGCTGCTTAGTTCGACTAAATGCATCAAATGCAGAAGCATTGAGAACACAGCTGTGGGTCCTTAAGAAGACATAAAAGTCAACAAGCAATTTCCCACTCAATTCTTCTCTTCTTGTACCTTGGAAGGCTGTGTAAACAAACACTTGTTTCCCTTGGACAGTAAATTGCACCCAAAAGCAGCAAAATGTGTAATTTTTCCATATCTCCTGTGCACTACTGAGCGAACATTAACACTAGCGGAAAGCCAAAGCTAATACAATGCCACCTGTATATACGTCATCAACCTAGCATGCATTGTGCTAGTAGAACAATAGCTATGCCCGAAAGTTAAAATATGTGTTATTCATTGTAATTTTTAGAGAAATAACTTTTTTTAACGACACATTCTAATATGAGATGAATAAAAAAGTAAATTTATGCCAATTAGTCCTTTTCAGGTGGGGTTCCCTTTCAAAGTTTGCTCTGAGTTTCAAAAGCTTTTTAAAACTCAACACAAAAATGTACTTCCCTCTTTGGTCACAAACGGTCTTTTACAAATTGTCATATGATGTGCCATTTGTAACACATATGTTTTGCGATTGTATCTCATATGTAAAGCCTTACTCAGACAACACAGACGCCTGCAGACTCTAACAAGGTTCGGGAGTTTGAGAGGCCCTCCAGGCCACCCACTCAACCCCAGTCATCTGTTTCTGTGAGAGTCACTCTGGACTCCACCTGTCAAATCTCAAGCCACTAATTTGTTCCGCAGTGATTCTCGAGGCCAGGAAGGAACTGTAAACTGCATTGGTGAGAAAATAGACACTCACTGAAGATGTTTTTTTTTTTTTTTTTTAGCCTCGCAAGGCATTCATATGACTCAATCCCAATCAGAAATATCTCCATTTTAAAATCTTTAACATCTTTCTGGTTTGAAATCTGGATTTAAAAAACATCCAGAAGAAGACAACATTTTGTAGAACTGTTGGCAAAGAAAGTTGTGAGTGGAAAAATTGGGTTACTCTGTTTGTGTTAACCCCTGTGCAATATCCGACATGTCCAATCATCCCTGTGCAACTCATTGTTGACTCGAGCAGCTGTGCTGTATCTGTCTTATCGTCTAGTCTGTTCTCACGTAAGTCGATGACATGTGTACGTGAAGGACATACAACGATCCAACGAAGTGAGAATTATCAACTACCTGACAAACATGTTTTACTGGTCTTTCTCCTTGTCTCTCTATATTAAGCTTTCTTGAAATATCCTTCGGCGTCCAGTCTGTAAGGAGACTGCACCCTGTTCGGCCGAATAGAGAGACTTGAGCTCTGTATCTGACTACAGACTGCTGATCATTGTTGATGGTTGTTGGCTACTGCAGGTTGTTCATGTTAATTTGATGCATCATTGTGGTAATAAATTCTTGTGATCCAGAAGACTTGTTGTTGTCTTGCCTCCTCATATTTGAGACTTTTGCCTCTACAAGTTGCAATATTCTTTGTTCCATAATTTTAAGCCTAATGCCCCGACTCAAACCCACAGCAACTGAACCAGGTTCTTCCTCCTCTGAAACTATAAATAAATTCACTTGGAATTCACATGTAGCCCTGCTTCCCTGATCTGAATGAACAAAGGTTGAGTTGAGTAATGTTAGGGTGCTAGTCAGCATTATCTGCAAACAGACATACATTTTGGCCTAAGTTCTTTAACTACAGCATCTGGCACAAAATACAAAGGAATAGCATTTTCCTCTCAAATCACTTTACACTCTCTGCTGCACTTTAAAAGAATATCTGTTGAATATACACAGTTAGACCCCTCTCTGCTGCTTTTCTTTTGAGTTTAAAAGCAAACTCAAAAGAAGAGACAGAGTTTGTGCCCGCAATTAAGTGCTGCGTTTTACGTGGTTTTGCAGGACACCAATTAAATTTGAATTATGTCTTCACATTTGTGAGCTCTTTGGAAATGATGGCATTATCCTTCTGGTGAAAGCTCCGGAATGATATCAGGACCTTCTGAACATTGTGGAACCATGCGACAGATGCCGCATGCTCAAAATAGTCCAAGTTGGTTTTGGACAGTAAAGAGCAAACTATATAAGCAGAATGGTGATATCAGAAACTATACTCATCATTTCCAGAGACTAGCTGCTTAGTAAAGGATGAATGTCTAAATCTTGTTGAAGATTATCCTTCTGTTCATGACAAAATGGACCAACAGGGAGCTATTCTGCTTCACCAAAGTACAAAATGTGCAGGAACAGCAACTACCCTTCAACAATCGTTTAACCGGTATAGATCATTTTGCAGTGCATGATGGTGGGTCACGTTAGGTTACATCTTGCAGAGTGAAGATAAATGGTTTCATGGAAAAGGGTAGTGTCTCTGTCCTCCTGTCCTCTTATGCCTCTGCTCTAGTGCTCAGAGGTATATGTGTATTATAGAAATATTACAATTTAATATGTTGAAAAAGAAGGGGAAAAAAAACATTTAGTGAATCAGTCTAAAAGAGGAAGCACTGGAGGGTACCCGAACACTGCTCTAAAACCCATTGCTGATTTATATTAGTCATAACAGATAAAAATATGAATATATGGAGAACATGCAAATCCTGCTACCTCATAAATAGAATAATTTGAGCCGACACGGGAAAGAAAATTTAATCCAGGCTAGGAGGAGATAACCATATTGTAAAATCAGACCATTTATCATGTCCAAGAACTGTCAAAACACAAGGTATTGTTAGATTCTGAACAAAATCATTACATATGTCCCAAGTTTTGCCAGCTAACAATGACTATCCTTTCATAAAAGAGCTGGTGCAATTGTGAATCGAGCAAAGACCACCCTTCATAAAAAAGGGGATATAAATTCAGAATGCAGATGCTATTTCTTATATAATATAGTTAATATGCTAAAAAAATGACTATCACATCATCGTCATTGTATTTGTACGAAAGTTTAGCATTATTGAGGGATTCTACAAGACCATCGTTAAAATGCTTTAGATCCTACAGACCCCCTGACCAACGACTTCCTGTTACTCATGTCAGCCCAACTCTACCACAGACATGCAGCTTACATGAGCGCAGGAATTGAAATAATCAATTATGTTTTTTTCAATTTAAATTTGTGAAATAATTATTTCAATTCAGTCTATGTTGTTCATAAGGGATATCTGTGGGAGTAAATTTTATAATAAGACTGATGTCAAATATTCTGACTCAGGGTTGATGATTGAATGTCTTTATATGTGTCCATGTGACTGATAGGTGACAGGTCGAGATTGTAGCTAATCTTTATCAAGTCCCTCCCAAACTCTGCGTATGGTAAATTCAACGATTTAAATCATGGAACAAAGTATTGGAACCGTCATACTGATTAGTGTCGAATATTCCTTAACATGAGTAAGTTGCTCTTGGTTCAAAAAGCGTTGGCGTGATGTGGGATTCTGTCAAATGTGGGTAATTACATTTTTGAAAGTCAGAGCAAGTTTAAAAACTCCTGTGACTGGGGACCTTAAGGATGCCATCACACTTCTACTGGGCTCCAAAGAACCTTTTTGAGTAGAAATCCTGCTGACTATAATTGGAATGGTGCGTTTTCATAGTTGAATAAAAAATAATTTATTTATTTATGTATCAACAACTTATCCTGCACTCAATAACTTGGGCCAATAACAGCTGACACTGGGCAAGAAGCGGGGTTTAATCTGAGCAGTAGACTTGTCAGTCACGGGGCCACATATAGAGAGATTCAACCATTTACTTCCTTGTTCATGTCCGGGTAATTTAGAGTCTTCAATCAATTGTTTTGTAGGAGGAAACCAGAGGAAACACACTCTTCCCAGAGCCCTATATCATATCATGCTGAAACTATGTACTGAGGTTGTTGACTGGCCAAGCCTCAAAACCCTGAGCTACACTGGCCTCATGTTTAGCTCAGTGGTTCATCCATGCAAACTGTGCCATACATTATCATGATCATCAAAAAAAAAAAAGTTTTAGTGCATGACAGTGGAAAATGCCAAAAAGACACATCTCTCTGTAACAAACTCAACAGCTCTCCTGATATTTGCTGAATGCAAATTAAAAACCAAAAACACACATTCATTTGTCCTTCCCGATAGTCTTCCCTGCTGGATTCCCATTAATCAGGATATCATAAAATCTCCACAAGATGCAAAATGCACATCCAGATGCATACAGTTTCCATTTGCTTTTTATCTTTGTTTGCTCTGTTGGCTTTGCAGTGTACAGACAAACCGCAGACCCATCCATCCATCATCGCTTATCTTGAAATGTGTCGCAAAGGTGGTGGATTGAATAAAGTAATATATTCTAAATTTTAGGCCTTATTAAGGAGGTAATTTGGGGTCCTGATCGCTTGTCTCTAGGGAGCTTTTGTGGATTCCTGCATCCTTAGATGTCTGACCACACTCTTTCAGGTCTTATGCCGTTGTGTTTTTGGGTTATTATCAAATACCTTGAGCACCATAGGCCTGCCTCCCTATCAACAAACAACATATAAACAAAAGACAATACTGTATGTTGAATACAGTAATTTAAATCATGGTAATAGTTGTCTAGGTAATTTTCATATAAGTACATTAAGATTCGAAAGGCTGTATTCTGTCATTTTAAACTTTTCAAATGGTGTAATAGTATCTGTGCAAGAAATAATGTGAAATATTCAGGCACAAAAACTAAAGCTGTGAGACTGACAAGACCTTGGAAACTACCAAAGGAAAAACAAGGGCAAATCATAGCTTAAGCAATATGTTGTTTCCACACGAGGCCAAAACTGTTTGTAAAACCTGCCATGTGCTCTGTTTAAATAATAATGAGGCAAGATGTTGGTTCATCTGACATTTAAAGGGAATGAAACATCCAGCCAGTCAAGGCAAATTAGAGACAAATTAAAATGTTTTGGTATCTGAGGTTTGCAGAAAATGTCAAGATTTTAAAGATTGCAGTACTATACAGTAATACAAGTCCTATCTTAAGCACCCTGTGGAGTTCCCAGAGCAGAAGAAAAGTGCAAATCCTCCACTGTGCTCTGGGTCGACCATACTCATGGGAAAACTCCTAATAAGATGTAAGAACCACCTCTGCTGGCTCCTCATGACATGAAGGAGCAGCGGTTTTACACTTCGCTCCCTCTGGATTTCTGAGCTCTTCACCTTATCTCTAAGGCTATGCCCAGCAACCTTGCAAAGGAAACACATTTCTCATGAATATAAATGTAACCTAACCTTCTAGTTCAGTTTCCTCTTCTCCACCATAACAGTCCAAAGCAGCTTGTATTACCTCTGCCATTGCAACGGCTTGCCAGTTTACCACATGCTCCATGATATCCCAACTTGTGTAAATGGGCCCGAGGTATTTGAATTCCTTCACATTGGGGAGCAAGAACCTCCAAAATATAGAGGGGATGATACCTAACACCCTAATTCCCACCCTGTCATGCTCAGTTCACCTGCCTGATTGAGCTTGCAGTTTGATGAGGCCAAAACCACATCATCTGCAAAGAGCAGAGAAGTGATCCTGAGGTCTTAGGAAACCCTTCGTTTTGATTTGTGACCTTTTTTTGACTTTGTGCAGCACTTCAAATGACATGCAGCATAAAGAAGATTAAAAAAACGAGCATTGCTAACAGCAAAAACAGCACTGATATTTTGCCAAATGAGGCGCAAAACAAAGGAAGACGACTTTTCTGCTTTTGACTTAAAGATATTTCCTGCAAGTCTCATTAGTTCTTTTTAAAAATCTCAATTTTCTGCCACATTTCCTTTTTCACCTTTCTCTGCAGCCAGTGATTGGAGTCATGACTGCACTATCAGGAGAACTCATTTGTATTCCTGGTGCAGAAAGTAATCCCTTTTTAAGTCTTTTCTTCCTCTCCTTGTTATTGCTTCGTTGTTTGGATGACAACTACCATCTAACATCAACTTCCTGGCTTCCTGACCCTGATCAGAAAACATATTTTATTTCATGTTATTCATTGATCCAAATATTTTATCATCAGGTTTTATCTCGATAATTATCTGGAATTTACCTTACGCATTTTCAAAAAAATTGAAACTACTTGAATTAGGTTAAATTTGGCAGCTATTACTTTGGTATATATCACAATCTGTGTCCTCCTACTTCAGCACTGCATTGTATTTGAACTCCCTTCATCCACTCAGTAGACAAGGCCTTCCAATGCCAATATGCAACCCAAAAAGTAAGCAAGATCAAATGCAAATTTCATCTTGTGTTTGTCTTTATTATACATGAACCCATTTTCTTAAATGAGATTCAAATTATCCTTTTCCAAGCCCGAATAATTGTTGCATTTCATTACTGTGCACACAGAAATATAGATAAAAGTGAGTTTCAGCGATAAAAAAAGAGTCATCTCTCTGTGCCATGTGAAACTTATTAAGCCTTATGCTGCAAAACCTTTTTGAGCTATGAGACATTTTTAAGAGTAACAGCGAAACAAGACCAACAGGGGGTCCAGATAGTCATTGTGTTCCATGGAAACAGTTGAGGCTTTTTAACAAGAATCAAGAATACACTTCAGAACACTGAAATACTGCTGAAATGTGAAAAGATGGTATAGAAGGGGTAGAGACATGATGAGAAAAAGAGTGGCATAAGGCCCTCTCGGTAATGATGTGGGTACTTGCTCTGATCGAGCTCAAAAGTGAAACACCTACATAAAGGTGGCCACATCTTGGACAGAACCTCACTTTATGGCAAAAAATTGAAGTTTCTCTCCAATCGTTCCCTGCAATTGAAAAAAACAACTTCTATTTACAAATGCTCTGATAATATTGACAACAAATATATATAATTGAATTGCATCAGTAGATCCATAAGTGAGTGCCAATTATCTGTTTGAAATCAAAACCGTGTTTCAGTTTTTCTTTAAGGGAAATTCCGTGTTGTTCAAACTCTTCAAACACTGTTGTCTCAGCCTTCAGACAGAATGGGGCTCAAATTGACCAAGTGAGGCAGACGATAGCACTTTGGGAGTGACGAGGAAAGGCAAGAGGCTGGGACTGAGAGTAGGGACTTTGAATATTGGGATGATGACAGGAAAAGGTAGAGTTGGTTGACATGATGCAGAGAGGGAAGGTGAATATACTGTGTGTCCAGGAGACCAGATGGAAAGGTAGTAAGGCAAGAAGCCTGGGAGCAGGTTTTAAGTTGTTCTATCATGGTACTGACAGGAAGAGAAATGGAATAGGAACTATCTTGACAGAGGAGTTTGTTCGGAATCTTCTGGAGGTGAAAAGAATGTCAGATAGACTTATGAGCCTGAAATTAGAAATTGAAGGTGTGATGCTCAATGTTGTTAGTGGCTATGCCCCACAGGTACGATGTGAGTTAAAGGAGAAGGAGAAGTTCTGTAATGAGTTAGATGAAGCAATGCAGAATATCCCCAGAGATGAGAGAGTGGTAATTGGTGCAAACTTGAATGAACATGTTGGTACAGGCAATAGAGGTTGAAGAAGAAGTGATGGGCAGGTTTGGTATCCAGGATAGGAACACAGAGGGACAGATGGAAGCAGACTGTGCAAAAAGGATGGAAATGGCTGAAGTCAATACTTTTTTCAAGAAAAGACAGGAACATAGGGTAACTTATAAGACCAGAGGTAGGAGCACCAAGTAGATTACAACTTGTATGGACAAGGTAATGTGAAAGAGATCAGTGACTGCAAAGTAGTGGTAGGGGAGAGTGTAGCCAGACAGCATACGATGGTGGTCTGTAGGATGACTCTGATGACAAGGAAGATCAAGAGGACAAAGGCAGAGCAGAGTTCAAAGTGGTGGAAGGTAAAAGGGGAGGAGTGTTGTATGGTTTTCAGGGAGGAGATGAGAAAGGCTCTTAGTGGTCAGGGAGAGCTTCTAGATGACTGGACAACTACAGCTAATGTGATCAGGGAGACAGGTAGAAGAGTTCTTGGTGTGTCGCCTGGAAGGAAAGTATATAGGGAGACCTTGGGATGGAATGAGGAAGTGCAGGAGTGTATACAGAGAAAGCGGTTAGCAAAAGAGAAGTGGGACACTGAGGGGACTGAAGAGAACAGAGAGGAGTTCAGGGAGATGCAGTGTGAGGTAAAGATAGAGGTAGCAAAGGCAAAACAAAGGGCATACAATGACGTGTATGCTCTGTTGGACAGTAAGGAGGGAGAGAATGATTTATACAGGTTGGCAAAACAGAGAGATAGAGCGAAAGGATGTACAGCAGGTCCGGGTGATTAAGGATCGAGAGGGAAATGCATTGACAGATGCTAGAAGAGTGATGGGAAGATGGAAAGAGTACTTTGAAGAGCTGATGCATGAGGAATATTAAAGAGAGGGAAGGGAAGAAGAGGTGACTATTGTAGACCACAAAGTAGCAGAGATTAGTAAAAGTGAAGTGAGGAGGACATTGAAGAGAATAAAGAATGTAAAGGCAGTTGGTCCAGATGATATACCTGTGGAGGTATGGAAGTATCTAGGAGAGGCAGCGGTAGGGTTTCCGGCTAGATTATTCAACAGGATCTTAGAGAGATGTGCAGTAACAATAGAGGGATAAAGTTGATCAGCCATACAATGAAGTTATGGGAAAGAGTAGTGGAAACTAGACTGAGAGCAGAAGTCAGTATTTGTGAGCAGCAGTATGGCTTCATGCCTAGAAAGGGTACTACAGATGCAGTATTCGCTTTGACAATGCTAATAGAGAATTACAGAGAAGGTCAGAGGGAGCTGCATTGCGGTTTTGTAGACCTAGAAAAAGCATACGACAGGGTACCAAGAGAAGAAGTCTGGTTTTGTCGGAGGAAGTCTGGAATAGCAGAGAAGTTTGTTAGCTTGGTCCAGGACATGTATGCTGGCTGTGAGACAGTGTTGAAGTGTGCTGTAGGTGAAACAGAAGTTCAAGGTGAAGGTGGGACTTCATCAGGGATCAGCTCTGAGCCCCTTCTTACTTGCAGTGGTGATGGACAGGCTGACAGATGAGGTTAGACAGGAATCTCCATGGACCATGATGTTTGCAGATGATATTTTGATCCGTAGTGAGAGCAGGGAACAGGTTAAGGAAAATCTTGAGAGGTGGAGGTATGCTCTAGAAAGGACAGGAATGAAGGTTAGTTGCAGCAAGACAGAATATATTCTGTAAATGAGAGGAACCTGGGTGGAACGGTGAGGCTACAGGGAGTGGACATCAAGAAGTTGGAGGATTTCAGGTACTTAGGGTCAACAGTCAAGAGCAATGGAGAGTGTGGAAAAGAGATAAAGACATGGGTTCAAGCAGGTTGGAATGGGTGGAGAAAAGTTTCAGGGGTTCTTTGTGATAGAAGAATATCATCTAGAATGAAAGGAAAGGTTTAAAAAACAGTGGTGAGACCAGCGATGCTGTATGGTTTGGAGACAGTGGCATCGAACAAAAGACAGGAGGCAGAGCTGGAGGTAGCAGAGATGAAGATGTTGAGGTTCTCTTTGGGAGTGACGAGGATGGATAGGATCAGGAATGAGTCCATCAGGAGGACAGCTCATGTTAGATGTTTTGGAGAGAAGGTCGGAGAAACCAGACTGAGATGGTTCGGTCATGTACTAAGGAGGGATAGGGACTATGTTGGTAACGGATGCTGGAATGGGAGATGCCAGGCAGGTGGTCTAGAGGAAGAGAAGATATATGGACGTAGTGAGAGAGGATATGAAGGTAGTTGGCGTGAGAGATGAGAATACAGAGAATAGGGTTAGATGGAGAAGGGAAAAGCCGAAAGGAAAAGAAGAAGACTCGATATGGGATACTTTGGCCTGTTTCAATGGAGGGGTGCCAACAGATGCTGTTGTTTGATATGTGTTCTCTCGGTTACATGCTTTAAAGAATTCAATGAAACATATTGAAATGTGATTAGACCAAAAAATCCCCTGGTCCAACCTGCAAATGCTTCAACCTTTGTTTCTTCCTTTGCTCTTCTTCAAGGGGAAAAAATGACACATTGACTGATGCAAATTAATTGATCGATTATTCATTAATTAATTGACATCATTATTGACAGAATTTAACTATTTCCCAGAGTTTCTCTTTTCATTGGTATTTCTTTTTAATCGGCTGCAGAACAACATCTAGAATACTGTAGCTTAAACCAGGTGTGACGGCTTGAGTGTGTGTGTGTGTGTGTGTGTTTTTGTCTGTGTGCGTGTGTGTGTGTGTGTGCGTGTGTGAGTGTGTTGCGTTGGTTAAAAGATGAATGAATGAATAATACTTTATTGATCCCCAAGGGGAGATTCATGTGTTACAGTAACAGTTGAGCTGCTGCAACAGGCTGCCGTCTTCCGGCGCCATCTTGAAGAATTGAAAAGAGAGGAAAGAAGGGCAAGGGGGGGGCGATGATATTTATTTGGTTGCTAACACTGATCAGAGACATTAGTAATAAAAACCGTCCTAGACGGGTCTACCAGTCACAGTCTGTACACAGCAATCTTTGGGACAATCATTTCTTTGGTAGATATCCAACTGCAGTGTGACATCTTTGCAAAAATCTGGCATTTCAATTATTGAAATTACAGTCAACAGGAAAAAGCAGTGGATGGTAATGCACATGTTATCACACATTTATCTGACCTCAATCGCTCCTTCCATAACTTTATATGTGTTAAAATATATGTTGTCTTCCTCAGAGGAATAATGTCATTTTCGTCATTGACAGTTTGCTGGCTTTTTGACACTCTTAACAGTCCTTTTTATCTTTGGTCCGTAAAACCGTGCGTCAGTTTCTACATGAAAATGCACGAAATCCTGACTTCTCTGACCATAAGCTATTCAAGATAAGATTTTTTTCCGACATTTGGTGTGAAACCTCGTTGCTGTTCTTGACAAAGACTTGCCAGAGAAATAGACGAATCTTCCTCTCATGTGCTAACCTGAGTAAATCTGTGACTTCAATCCTTCATCCTGTGTTCATAGTTTTCTGATGGGAATACATACTTACTGGCAGACAGCAAGCAGGGAAAACAGTATTGACCTTGCATTCATTTTAAAAATTTAGCAAGGAACAAAAAACAAACAGCTATTTCCCATGAACTCCATCTATTGCATGGGTGAGAGGAATCACAAACCAACCAAACCACTCCGATTAGAATAATTTGGTTTTAGGAGCACAGTAATTGTGTTTCCTTGGAATTGAAGAAGGCTCCATTAAGGCTCCATTAAGTAAAGAAACCTAAATGGGGGAGTGGTGCTGGCTATCACGACCAATAATCATCAGTCAGTGCAATGTTTACCCTACTATCCATGCCAAGATAATTGAATTAACTTCTGTTCATTACAGACTGTCTAAAATCAATTCTAACCTTCAACCAAAGGTCCAGCTGGATGAAACTAAGTATTGGGAATTAAATGCAAGCTTAAGCTTGTATTTTTTAACATTCATCAAACACATTTTTCTATTTTTTGGGGGGGATGACTATATCCCCATAACTGTTAAAAATGTCAAGTTTTAACAAAACAAAGTTTTAAATTCTTTTATATGTCATTTCAAGAAACCAACAATGTGGTCGTGGGGGCGGGTTGTTCATTCAACCTTTTTTTTGAATGCAAAGATCTGCTCAGTAATTCAAGCTCTGCCACAATCAATTCATGCTTATCTTAATCTTATCTCAACAAACTTTCATTCACGCATTACTCCTTGCCTAACCAGAAGTTCAGACATAGATGTGGTTTGGACATTTTCATAGTTATATCTCTAATTCAAGTCAAGAAAATGGAAAAATGAAGACATCAAACGTGTGGTCTCGTTAGTGTACTTCAGTACTATTCATCAACTTTTCATGTTCAGTCTACATCTCCATATTGTAATGTGTTTGAATACATTGTTACTTGCCATACTGTACAGCTACTCTTGATAATGTTTATGGCATTCAACATTATCAACGTTAAAGCCTGGCTTGGCTAGATTCGCCATGTCTGACATGAAAACAGAGCCAAAGAGCAAACAAAAAAAGTATTTTTTTCTGAATAGCCTGAAAAGGAATAAAAGACCATTAGTAAGAGCAACAAAGCATGATAATGAGAAAAATGGAAAAAGGAAAAAAAAAGGATCAGTGATGGGGGACTTGAGCCACCAAGGCCAGCACATGAGGCAACAACAAAATGAATTTGAATTCAAATTCGGTGTTATTTTGGAACATTATAAAACAGAAAAATGTTAATTTGGAAACTCGTAGAGGAAATAGAAGGGTACTTAAATGAAGTGCAAAAAAAAAAAAACATTTAAAATAAAATAATTTTTCAGGAGCTCTTTTTTTAATTCCTTATGTCTAAAAGACTGGTCAACAGTGTAACAGGATTTTCCAGGTTGTCCAGGTCGCTTGGGAATCCTGTGGTGTATGTGAACCTCATATCACAGCGGAAAGGAAGTGCATGAGGTTAAGTAATGTGAGGAGGTGGCCCCACAGCTAATTAAGGTCCCCTCTCTGGCATTCTCTGGACTAGTTGAAGACTTAAAGATGCCAAAGCACCACTGGCCCTAAAAGTCAGTCCTGGGGCTCACTTGCAACAGGCATCGCTCCAACTTGTAACTCGTGGAAAATGGACCGAGGCCCATCCTAGTTCTGGAGGCACAATCCACTCTCTGTCACCAGGATCGGAGGAGAATGTCCAACAAAAGAGACTGGGGCTTTGGCTTGAGTGTGTTTACCTCTTGAATACTGAACACCGGCACATGGTGTGGAGTGGGCATGCCAACAGAAGACGTAGGGAAGCGTGCCAGAGAAATAAATCAAGCCAATCTAGACTGCTGGATGATGGGATCAAGGTGTTGGAGAGGAAAATAAACCTCGCATGAGATTTGGAGACAGTTAGGCTGTGCTTGATTATCAGACCAGCATATGATACTTTGCACTATGCCAGGAATGGCTATCCATCCGATAGTTGTTCAGATATTTCAGTCTGGCGCATCGTGGTGGGCAATGTGACTGAAGGACCTTGACCCATTCTGGTATGACGTGGCTAAAAATATGTGTTAAGTTCCCCACATCCTGAATATATCATGTTCTTTCATCATGCTTGTTATCACAGTATCATCACCAAGGGACAGCTTGCGAGTTCCCCCTCTGACTGGTGTGGAGTTTATTTTTAGAGAGTTGAACTGTTAAAAGTACTAAATGATGCTTTATTTTACTTTGAGGACTTTATGGTGGATAATAACATTTAAGTATGTATTCCAAATGTAATTACTGCAATTACCAAGAGGAATAGAGCCCTGCCAAGAAAACATTAGAAGGAAATTAATAACCATTTCTTCCATAGATACTCTGTGTATTTGCTAGAGTAATTGCACTCCCAGATATAAATTAATAAAATATATTTGTAGAAATGTGTGTTTTGGCCATCTGGGGGCCATCTGGAGCCAACTCCCGACCACACTGTGAAGCCACTGAAAGATATTTTACCAATATTTAGAAACATTTCCATTAAACACTACTTAAAGATTAATTTTACAAAGAACTGGATCCTTCTGTTCATCACCACGGTGCCGAATGCCAAAAGCGTATGACTGAGAAAATTATATTGCGAAAAATAAACACTTGGTGCAGTACAGACAGACCTCTGAACTCTAAAATTTGATAGAATATATAAGAGGACTATTGAGGTTTATAAACACATAACTGAATGATCATAGAACCATAACAAAGCAACTGCCTGAAAGGGATCTATTTCTTATCACCAGCAGTGCAAATGACCTGTGACTTACAGATGAGCCTGCTGGAACAGTTCAGACATTAAATGATATAGTCGTGTATCAATAAATCAACCACAACACACACATTTCCGAGTTTTTAAATGCATACAAATATAGTCCCAACTGTCTTCAAAAACAAGCTCTCGGACAATGCAATGGTGCCAGTAATGTCATCGGTAATGAAAGAGCTTGCCTTGGCACACAAGTGATGAGAGAGATCTGCTGGTATCACTTACCTCTTGGTGACTGCCGAGCTTGACCGTGATGACAAAGATAGCACGTACTGGAATGCAGGTATTTTCGTTGAAGTGAGACGGTTATAATCACGCCAATACTTCAATAATACATAGACACATAAATCTAAAATTGTATGGCAAAACGGCACTGAGTCAATGTTTGGGACAATTTTTGGGATATAGCTCTCACAATTTCACAAATACAGAGATCCTGTCTTATGTTAAAGGTAATCCTGCTTTACCTCCCCATAATTTGCAGTCTGAGCTCCAAAAATGACATATATTTATATATGTGTGTGTGTGCGTGTGTGTGTGGATATATTTATCAGTAAAACTTAATATGATAATTTAGTCTGTTGCCTCAGAGGCAAATTTGTGATATGCTTGTTTTCAAGATTATTTTGAAATCTTTTGCACGTCTCTAACATTTGCCTTGATGAGATTTACATTTTTGCGAGTGGAAAAACAGACATGGCTTCAAGGCAATTTGAAATATACAACTACTTTCCTTTATGGAATAAGGAAGGAAGGATAAATACAGTTCCTTTCCACAATTGAAAAACCAGCAGCAGGTAAACTGAAGTCTCTGAGAAAGTGAATTTTTACGGGTCTTCATGTGGCACTGTGACAGGTCGAGGTTAAAACCCAATCTCAACCCCGATGGCAGCAGTGATTGCTGCAACCCCACCCCACACCCCTGTATGCAGGATAAGCAGGTAGAAAAGTTTCAAGTAAGATAAAGATGAAATCTTATGCACAGGTGTGTATGTTACAAAATTTTTGAGTCAATATACAGAAGAACTGAATGGGTAATTTTTAAATGACTTTTCACATACAAAAAAGTATTTTTGTATGAGGTCTAAGATCCTAGACGTCGACAGAATTTAAATATCTTGAACCACTGTGTTGCACTTATTGCTGTAAATGCTCATATTTCACCCACATCTTATTCAACATAATAGAAACAAGAAATAAGCTGCATCTGCTCACTGCACTGGCAAATTATTCCTGTTTCGTATTCATTGGGTTGTTGTGTCACAGCACTGGTCGCTAAGTGAACGTCTCTGGTCCTCTGGCTGTCTGGTTGTAAATAAACACCATGTAGCCATGGTTACCTGGAAAAGGTATCGGAGCAACCAGATGAGGCTCACATGAATTATACAGAGAGCAGATGGAAAAAGATTCATGGCAGAGGTCCTGTTGTGCATAGAAGATAATGATTTTTGGTTATCATTTGAAATTCAAGTAGAAGTGAATAATTAGAAGCGCTTATTTTGTAAAGTGAGCCTATCAATGATTCTCATATACATTACATTTGTGCACTCTATAACAGAATGTTGGCATTATGTAATTTATTTTACAATAGTTTCCCTGAAAATAACAAAATAGCATCAACCTGTACGAAGTTAAATAAAACTTTACAATCAGTGTCAGCGACAAATGTTTCAACAGCATCCGGTGCGCTGATCCAGCAAAAAAAATTGAGATAGCCTACCTTCATGACTAGTATTTTTCTTCACACCGCTGAACAAACACTGCATGAGGATTACTGTAACTTTGTAAAGGACACTCAAGTTGTGAATGTCGAGTGGGAGGAGCACTGCTCTTAATTCCGTGTTGTGGTTTCTGTTCCATGGCTGTTTTATTTTGTACTCTACCTGTGTCCCCCATCCTGCTTGTTGTTTCCATCTGTTTTTTGTCAACCATCCTCACCTGTCCTGCTCAGCAACTCAGGTCAGCTCCCCATAGTCATGTTCCACAGCATGAACCAAAACCTCCTTTTATATCTGTCTTCTCAACAGTCAATTTAATTTGACATTTTCCACCCCATAAACACATTTTGCTTTAAGTCGGATCCTCATCCTGCCTCACAACCCTAACACAGTCAAGCATGTGTCAAACTACTGTGTTGTATAAAATTTTTGAACCCAAAATTTCAAATTTAATAAATAACTATTTCAACACCTTCTTCTGTGGCTTTCAGGTCTTTAAAGTCAAACAGTAAAAAGAACATAACGTATCTGTTTAATCTGAGCGTTACAAAGTAAAATTGAAAAGAAAGCCAACAAGTCCTCATTTCACAGCTTAGTTTACAGAATTAACATCTCAAAACAATAAGCCATGAAGGGCTGAATGTATATACAGCTGTTGGTGTATAGACATGTATATACACACACATATATATATATATATAGCTGTTGCCACAGAGTCTTCCATCCAAACACATCTACCAAGTTATCTTGACACACACACTCAGTGGCACAACGCTACAGTTAACTATGATAACAGTTGTTTTCTTCTCTACGGAGACCCAGGATTGTCAAGGCTGATGTTGGAGAGGGAACTTCATCAACAAATGCAGATCTTTTTTACATACTGTACTGAATAGAAACGCAGGATAGTATGCACAGCACAGCTCAATGTTGGTTCCGACTGGGCTGCAAGTGCACAGGTGCGAGGGCTACATGTTCTGTCTCTGGATGCATCTGAACATGTGTGCTAGGGTGAGGGGGTAAGTGTGAGTGACATGTATTACACTGGTATCTCCAAACCCTCAATGTCAATTCAAGGAAAATGCAAGTGAGGATTCAAAAGGGACACAATTAGTCTTCATCATTCACAGCTTGTGACACTCCACCAACTGCTCCTGGGATGAAGGACAGAGACATTTCTCTCCATTGCCAAAAGAACTAAAAAAAAAAGATAAATGTTACAACGGAGAGGAATGCCTGTCGCACTGCAGCTTCTAGTATAACAATGTCATTATTCATGATTTGTTGGACAAGATTTCGTATTTTCAAATGTGGAATGTGAGGACAAACATCAGTGGCATGCATTAAGATGAAGAAAGAAAGCAACAATCTCCCAGCAGTGGCAAACGCGTCCTAATAACTCACACAACAGAGTAGCTGCTACATTATTTGTGTGATTTGACTCCACAAACTTTTCTCTCCAGAGTCCTGCGGTGGTGAAAAAATAGGATTAACTAAACAGACAAAACAATTATGAAAAAATAATTGATCATAAAATAAAAAAAAAAAAATCATACATAAAGTTTTCACATTTATGAGACAGCTGCGAACATGGCCATTAAAAAAAAAACCAACATTCAAACACCTGAACAATTCAACGATAAAGGGGTTTCTTATTTCTTGTCTGAATAATTCAGCGATCAATCAAAGCATATCATAAGTTCTTGAACTGCATTCACAAACTTGGTAGCTGCAGCACACATTTCTGATCAGACCGTGGTGTAACTTACAGCCTCTCATCTCAGTATTGCAACAGCTCTTTTTTTTGTCAATATTTCCTGTTGGCCCTATCTTGACCTGCCTTGCCCTGCCCTGGTAAAATCTTATTTACTGTATCAATCAGTCTAATGTGTCTGACAGCGGACTCTTAAGAGAAAATGAAATCTATCCACATAAGCAAATCATCATAACCCCTTTGCCAAATTCAAATCAGGAGGGTGACATGCACATGAGAAACTGCAGGCCTGTGACTTCTCACTTCACCAAATGCTGGCCTCCTACCTTCCCCTCTACTTCTCTGTACTGTCCCAATCAAACCACTTGAAATTTGTATTCCAATCACGTTGTTATGTCCAACTTGAAAGGGGGCCATTATGGGGCTATTAGAGAAAGAATCTGGGGGAGATTTCAAAAAATAGACAAAGTGGGGTTACTCTTAGCGCTGCGTAACAGAGAACCGCATGTGGCTTTCCCAGGAGGGGGTAATACAGCATAAAATCTATGCATGGTTCCTTTTGGTTACAAACATCATGCTAATCCATTTATACGGAGCCAACCACACAC
>CAAKHD010007218.1:12189-24708 GCA_901007705.1 Fistularia tabacaria
TCCTTTGGACAACCAATTCAGATTTTTTTTAACAGTCGCAAAAAGAACCAAAGGAACCAACATACATCATGGTACCACTATCAGGAGCCATGCAATATATATATATCTCTATCTATCTATCTATCTATCTATCTATCTATCTATCTATCTATCTATCTATCTATCTATCTATCTATCTATCTATCTATCTATATATATATATATATATATACACACACACACACACACACACACACACATATATATGAGCCTATCCAGACTGGATTTAGATAGATACATACAACCATTCACTCCCTCTTCGCATTCTCTATATATGACATGTCAATGAGAGGGTGATCGGTTATATTTCTCTATATGACATGTAAATTAATGAATGAATGGTTGTATATTTCTCTCTCTATATATGTGTACATAAACATACGCATATGCACATACTCAACAAATAATAATTTATATATGGAATCTATATATCATACTTTATATGTACTTTTTAAAATTAAATAATGGCTATCTTATATGGATATGTATGTATGTGTGCATGTACATATATAAATAGGTAAAGCTATGGCTTAGCTATTTATAATGCAATTTATCTATGTATGTATGTAAATATGTATGTTTGTAAGTCTGTATGTATGCATGTGTGTATATGTGTATGTATTTGTGCGTGCATCTAAAATGCCGGCTTTTCGCTCGATCCTTTTGTCTTCAGCTACAGAAAAGGCACAAAAAACATTCTGGTAATTTTTCTACGGCATATTCATCGACAAAATGGCTCCTGAACAAAAAAAGCAGGGTGCATCAAACACAACAGCAGATTCATATTAATTACAAACTGGCAAAGTTGTCAATACAACTCAAAGCCAGGAGTCTGTGTGAATGGCCTGAAGTGCCAGACAACACCTTCTGTTTCGATTGATGGCCATCAGCATGCACACCCCCTTACACGAGCACGGCTGCTCTGCTATATATATATATGCACCGGCATCAACTGCCTGAGAGGAATCTCCTTCTGCACAATAACTTTATTTCTTCTTATTTTCTCGCTGTTCTTCGGCAACCTCATTATCTCTGTTTATAAAAGGCCGCAGTTGTGCTTCCGGCATCCAGGAGGAATACCGCTTGTTTTTTTAAGATTAGGAAGACGGTGAAATTTTCCAGCGCGAAGTTGCAAAATTGAGCTCTGGTGTGTCTGATTGTTTGCAACACAAATGAAATAAAACAGCCGGGTAGAATGTAAATTGTAAATTGAACAGATTTGTGTGCTCTCGCTCATCCGAATATCAAACCTGACTGAATTGGGTGGTCTGCAGCGGTAGATTCGCACCGCGAGTGCATCCGGTCGACATCGACGCGCACTCTCGTTCGCGATGATCTCACAGGCTCCCTGCCTACAACTGCATCATCAGAAGGAGACGTTTGAATTTACAGAGACTTGCCTCGTGAAGGGCGCCGCCATAGACACTCTGGATCTGGTACGTTGCCATGAAATGCATCGTCAGGACGTCCTTTCTGGCATTAACAAAAAAAAAAAAAGAAAAAAAAAATCAGCTTTCATTTTTTTAAATTGGCATTTTCACAAATAAGAAGCTAAACTTACTCACTTGAAATTCACTGCGCATTTGTCTGGAAGACATTGACCTTGAAATATCATTGCAAGACCTAAAACACAGTAAAACCTCTATTTATTTATGCACACATGCGTTCATTTGTGCATTCATCTATTTATAAACAGTTAAAGCTAACCCCCCAAAAATCTAATGTTATCTTATGTTATCAAATAAGAAACTCCTTTACGTTACATTCACTGCGCATTAGAATGTAAGACATGGACCTTGTAATGTCATTGCAAGTGCTTCACTGTTTATCTATATCTTTAACACTGTTTTTTGTTTATTTTTCAGTTTCCTATGTTTGATAACTTTTCCTTGCACTGTCCACTTTCTGCTGTGTGTGGTTGAAATATCGCCCCTGTGGGACGGTTAAAGGAATATTCTGCATTCTATTCTATTCGACTGCAAGACCTGAAGCACAGTAAAACCTCTATTTATGAATTTATTTATTATGCATATAGGCATTTATTCATGCATTTATCTGTGTATAAATAGTTAAAACTAACCTCCCCCAAAATGTAATGTAATCTTATGTTATCATATTATGTTATCAAATAAGAAGCTCACTTACTTTAAATTCACTGCGCATTAGTATGTCAGACATTGACCTTGCAATATCATTGCAAGACCTAAAGCACAGCAAAAACTCTATTTATTAATTTATTTATTTATGCATATAGGCATTTATTCATGCATTTATCTCTTTATAAATAGTTAAAGCTAACCTCCCTCGAAATCTAATGTTATCTTATGTTATCAAATGAGAAACTCCCTTACTTTAAAATCACAGCGCATTAGTATGTAAGACATTGACCTTGTAATATCATTGCGAGACCTTAAACACATCAAAACCTCTATTTATTTATTCAATTATTTATTTATCTATGCATGCATGCATGCATGTAGGCATTTATTTATGCATTTATCTATTTACAAACGGTTCAAGCTACCCCCCCCCCCTTTCCCCACCCAAATCTAATATCATCTTTTAAGAATAGTTTGACATCCTGACTTCCTGGAATCTTGTCCATCTGTGAGGTTGCTAGGCAACCATACCCTCCTGGACATGCAATATGTTGCTTTAGCCGAGATTCGGATCGGCCCGGGACGAAGACGCTTGAACACTGCTTTCCCCGCTGAGGTCTGGGGTTGGCCGCGGGGACGTGAGGTCACTTTGTAGCTCTTCCGGCATCCCAGCTGAGCCCTTATGACATCACGGCACAGTGGTCGGGTGGGCGGAGGGAGCTGCAAGGCTGCAAGGTCAATTACGACATCCCGGCAAAGACGCGGCAAATGGATGCGAGCTCTCGAGTGAATTCCGGGGCTGAAACGGCGGCGCGTTTAACGCCTGGGAGGAGCGCGGACAAAACGTGAAGACGGCGTTGAACAGAGGAGCTTGGAGAAATGAGACAAATACTCAGATGCACATGGGAGTTCAGCGACAGAGCTGCACAAGATTGGCTTGTAAAGATGACTGGACTTGATAAGTGACTTCCACACTGGGCTCTGGGGATCAGTAGAAGATGAAGTAGGCGATAAAGCACCTGAAGCCCTGCCAAGATCTCACGAAGAAGAAGAAGAAGAAGCTGTGAGTTGGGTGCGCTGAATAAGACCGATGCTACATCGCGATAAACACCCGGGTTTGACTACTTGCAGTTGGATGTCCTGCAACGAGAGCAAAGACCCAGAAAACGCGAGTCTCAGAGTCTCGAATTTGCATCTGCCGGTGGACGGGAACCCCCTAAACGCACCCAGAACAACCCGATCACGAAGGTTTCTCGTACCTGCTATCTGAGAGCTGACAAAAGGGCAAGCTTGCTCGTTACTTTCTCCAGAAGAGGAAGGCCAGAAGCTATTCTGTTTGGACGAGCACAATTGTCCCGGTCTGTGGAGGTTCTCAGTCATCCAGGTCACGGTGAATTCTTTTTGAAATCTTCCGTCGTGGCAACTGGACTTGAATTTCTTGAAAACGTTTGTAGTTTGTGAAACCCTGGCAGTTATATTCGGAAAGTCCCCCCAGGTCATTAGAACTGGAGAAGCCTCCGGAATGAGGGGGTGAAACGTCATCAAGTGAAGAAAATTCAAGTCCAGTTGCCACGACAGAAGATTTCGATATAATAGTCACGGTTTCAAAATGAATTTACTTTGGTTCTGCAAATTATTCTAACCACGTCCATATGTAACACCGTCACCGGCATTAAAGTCTTCGGATGCCTTCCATACCGTCCATTTCGCTGGGCCTGAGAGAGCGATACCTCACCGAGCGGAATCACAAACCCAAACACGTTGAATGAACCCAACATTTCCAGCTTCGCTATTCAAACTTAAATTCCTCGCAGACATTCAGCGAAACAGTGTGCTTGCCAGCTTGGCGCCGCTTCCCGGCATCACTTACACTTCTAGTGCGGGTTATCTCCGAGTCAGGCGGTAGTGCCGTCCCAGTTTGGCAATAGCCGGCGTGGAAGCGGAATTTGAAGATGAATCATTTGAATTTATTTGGGCTAAAGGTAAATCCGACCGTCTGAAATGTATCTTTTTTATATTCTTTTATTTCAAGGTAGTATTTCCCTGACTTTTCATGGTGTGCGGCTAGAAGCAGCAGAGATGAAGATGTGAAGGTTCCTCTTCGGGAGTGAGGAGGATGGATAGAATCAGGAATGAGTCCATCCGAGGGACAGCACATGTTAGATGTTCTGGAGATAAAGTCAGACTGAGACGGTTTGGACCCGGACAGAGAGGGGATGGTGAATATATTGCTAGGAGGATGCCGAGGTTGGAGCTGCCAGGCTGGAGGCCTGGAGCAAAACCAGAGAGATTTATGGATGGAGTGAAAGAGGACAGGAAGTTAGTCTGTGTGAGACGAGAGGATGCAGAGAATAAGGTTAGACGGAGGGAGATGATTAGCCGCGGCGACCCCTGAAGGGCCGAAAAGAAGAGAAGATCGTGGCTTGGTTGTAAACTACCAAACTGTTGTTTTTTTTTAAAACGTAAATTATCTTTGTTTCGTCTTTTCCAGGAGATAAAAAATCCCTTGCTTTACCTCAACTTGCTAATCGTTTTTTCTCCCCACTTTATCCTTATGTGTCGATAACACATGTAAGCCAAGGTTGCCATCGTAGCGCGTTGGCCTTCTCCCGTGCGGTCACAAAATGAAACCCAAATAACTTCTCCGAAGATGGCTTCTGGACCGATTCAAGAACAGTTGTCACTTTAAGGTCGTGCGACAAGCAATTCCAGCCGCTGCATTACTCATTAAAAATTCCCATATTTGTGCTCCTTTCCATTTCGGCGATCTCCGGGAGCGCATTGCTCGGGGAATGATTGCCCGATTGCTCGCGTAGGTGGGGCACTTACAGTAACAAGGTACCTGGGAACAGGATTTACTACTCCATATGCCCTGCAATGACATTACCTCAAGTGATGATGATGGCTGCCATAAATTCGTCCTGATGGCCGCCAACAGCTAACATCCGGGGTGGGATTTGTTTTCCACACTGCTCTCTAACCGAGGCTTGCTTAATAAACCATTTCATCACATTCAGCTGGACCCCATGCGATGTCCTTTGGAAAATAGACACAGGAAATTGCATCAATTGGCTTGAACACTGCTTTCCCTGCATCCACTGTCTGCAGTTCTACGCGGTGACGCGGATGAATATGCATGGTGAGACGGCCTCCTCCACCATGTTGTTTTCGGCCTGTCACTCATCATCTCCCATAGAGGCATCATTCCTCATCTACTCTGTCATCCCCGCACATGTTCCATTTAACACACATTAATCTCACTCAGCTTCACATCCTTCTTTCCGGTCTCTTCCCCGCGGATGAAACGACAGAGGAACTCGCTCCGCTTTCCCGAAAACACACCAGAGCTGCAATGCGTAACCGTAAATGGAAAGTTACGGCGCCATTATGAATTTTATATCAGATACAAATATATCAGTGTTATCAAATCCGGAGTGTCACACAGCCAAGTCCGGCGTAGCAGTGTACCAGCAAAGCTTTTATAAACTTGTCTCGCTGCTCCTCCGCTAACCTTTTGATAAGCCCTCGAGACAGTGTAAATTAAAGGCATTAAATCATGATTTGATGGTTTGTGAGGGTGCTAATGGAGATATCCCCTTCACAGTCTGGTGGTCAGGGTGGAGGTGTGCAGTGGTCAGCGCAGACAGGTCATCCCGCTGCGGTGACGAATGGCTTTCATCAAGGGGCCGGCGGGCTCACTGGGGAAATGTACACCGAGAAATGCTGCCAGTGGAGTTGATATTTATCTGCCGGCCGGCCGTCGGGCCGGGACAGATGGAGGGAGGAGCGAAGATGGAGAGGAGGGGAAGAGAATACCGGGGATAAGCGGTCCCTTCTCTATGAGCGCTTTCGATTGAAACCTCGCCTTCTGCTTAAGGCGAATGCGGGAGGTAATATGTGATTCGGTGGACCTCAACATGCCTCGGAGCGGCGGCACACATCCCCTAATTCAATAGAAAATGGGAACGTCGGAAAATTGAAATGAAGCGAATTAGCAAAGGCGCAGTCGCCTCTGAAGGCCTGATTAAGGGCCACGTCGGGTCCAGGATCTCTTCCCTCCACGCAGATTTGCACGGGCTACCGCCGCCATCCCGCCGGGGCGGCGGCGCAATCTTCTGGCCCGCGGCCAGATTCCCAGTCAAATTCTCCATCTGGTCCGCATGGACGCAATCAGCTGCCCGTGCGTCTCGACGCCGCGTTAAAAGCCGCACCGGGATGCGACCTCCGTCCCAAGATATAACACGGTTTGCAGATTGTGCTTGGAGCGATGCTGCGTCGGCTCGGCTACGGGCGATAAAGATAGTGGCCAGAAACTTTATCTGTCTTTGATATATAAACGACAGAACACACCCCTTTTTCTTTTTATATTGTATCATATCATGCCGTATTTTATTTTATATATCTGACCTTCTCCTTCGGTGCACTCAGGCATCTTGGATCCAGCGACATATTTCTCCTTGATGTCTCACGGTCACAACTTCAACAGAAAAGGTGAAAGGCTGAGCGGAGAGTCGGCTTTGCACAACACATTTAGCACACGTTCAGACGCCGCGAGGCGCTCGGAAAATCGCTCAAGGACACCTTGATGCCGTCTCCGGGGGAGCGGGGGGAATCAATCCAGTTAGCGTCGAGTTACCGGAGAGCTCCTCCGCTGCTTAAGTCACGTTGCCCTACAATTAAAACGTCCGCGAACGAGTTCCTGTCAGATGTTTGGAATTAAGCTCCTCGGGCAAAAAACTCCAACTGTAACTTTCCTTTGGCCGCTTTTACAGTTGTTATGCCTCACAACTTTGCACTTTTCTTCCAGACCAAGTTGCTGATTATTTCTTTTTTCATTAGGTTTTGCATTCATGAGATTATATTGTCCATCGCTGATTATTTTGTCTTTGTCATGCATTCTATTTACTTTGACCTTGTGTCTCGATAATCCCTTTGCAGCCACGAGTGGTCCGTGTCAAAGTCTGAGAACAAGCTGGAATTGCTTATCTTTCAGTTCATATAAGTGAGTGAGATAACGCCATTCCTCGAGGTTAATTTATGCATCCATATTTATACATATATATTTATATATATCCATACATATATTTATTTATTAAATTCATGTCCCTCCTGAAATTTAACAATATTGATTGTTTATGTGTTCAATTGAATAATTAAACAGGTTATATTCACATATTTATTGATTTATTTATGCCATTCATGTCCCTCCTGAATTATGCAATATTGTTTGTTTATGTGTTCCATTGAATGATATCATCATCGGGACAGAAGTTGAAACTCCTGAAAATAAATTGCCTTTGTAGCTGCTCCTAAATATAGGAACCCTTAATCCTTGAGAACCGTGTAATTGTTGCAGGATTGTAAAAGCAGGCGGTCCAATATGGAAATACATATGAATGATGGGATGTTAATGAGTGGCACCGGGTTAATAAGACTCTCCTCGGGCCGCGCAGCCCACAGTAGTGCAAGAACAATAGAACAGCGAGATTAGCTGTTATCATTCATTTCATTCATCTAACTGACTTTTATAATTAGTGAAAGTTTTCTTTGATCCGCTGACACATTTTACGGATAAAATAATGATGGCTATCAAGTTTAAAAAAAAACAAAACCTTTTATTAAAGCTCTCAAGCTTTGAATTGTTTCTCTGTCTCTATCAGCTGCCTGTTCAGTTTCAGTTTGATTGTTGGTTTGTACATTGAAACCAACTTATTTGCTGATAGTTTTACCTTCAGGCAGTTGAAGGCATGTTTTGGGATTTCCCGTCCGCGCTGGAAATTTAATATGGGAACTCACTCGCCATTGGTGTTCGACAGCAAGATGCTCCCCGTACAGTAGACTTTGAAAAGATTTAGAAAACACTTGTGGAAAACTGTCATCTCACACCTGCTCCGATCTAAAGACTAGATTTTGGTGTTTTAAGTCTCAGCTTAGTCTGTTTAAAAAGACTGTGAATCTTACAGGGTCACAATTTACAAGACTACAACTGGATTCTACCAGCCCACTTTTTTCCCAACATGCAGCGTTTTCACCGGGTATTTGCAGAGCCTCCGCTATTCCAGTCCATCGCTTTTACTCTTCCACTCGGTCGCGATACATTGGAGAGTTGATATGGTACCGGGCTGATCTGCCTTCAGCTATTGATCCTGACGTCCTTCGCCGTTCCCGTTCATCCGTAGAAAAAACAAATACCGCCTCTGCCGCCAATACCTCTCTTGTGACTGTTTGTCTACCTTGTTTCCTTTTCCCGTTTTTTGTTGGAGCTCAACTATCGTTACGTGTTAAATCACCGTAAAGACCGAAAGAATTGCGATAATATCAATTACGTTTGATATTCGTCGGAAGCCCAAGACCTGGAAAAGACTGATCAGATTATGCGTAGCAACTGAGATGACGGGAGTGCGCTGGAATTTCCTTCCCGCTTTCAGTTTTTAGTCCTCGACCGTGAAAATGGTTGGGCGTCAGCCCAGCATTTCATACCCAAACAGGATATCCGAGATCCTTCCGGCAGCATTCGTTCATTCAAGCGGGAGCAGGCTTCCCCTCCAATCAGATCATTGGCGGTTCGATTCCCCGGCTCCTCCTCACGCTGTCCTTGGGCAAGACGCTGAACCCCAAGCTGCTCCTCATAGCTCGGTTAGCGCCATCGATATGTGTGTGTGTGTGTGTGTGTGTGTGTGAAGTGCTTTTTAGTGTTAAGTGCTTTGAATCCGCAAGGTGTGAAAGTACTCTTTCATTTGTGGCCATTTAGCATTCATTCGTTCAATCAGGATATTTCGTTTCTTCCTTTATGTGCTCGATCGTGCCCACTTGAAGAATACCGACTCCACTCACGTCGCTGCTTTGCAGTTGCTATGTCAGTATCTCTTTCATTGATTCAGCAATAAAATAAATTCATGAAAGGAATAACTTTTTTTTTCATGAGAAAAATTGAGACCAGGTTCAAAAAATCATTTCACAGTTCTTGTACCCAATATGCCTGCAATTAAGGTATAGCCACTTTGACCACATTAGAAATCCATTAGTTGCTTTGAAACGTCACATAAAAAAGGAAATTATCCTCCTTTGTCCACGTCTTTTAAAGATGACCTGAAATGCTAATTACATTTCTTTTTGGAATAATGTATTAGTGCGGCATACCGTGCGCTGGATTGGGATTTAATTTCTTTGAAGTCCCTTTAAGTGTGCTGTTTCCAATACAATGTCCACCCGGCGCGATTCGATAATCACCGGTATTTAGACGTGCTCGATGTCAGAAAAATATTTTTAGGAATGATCTATAAAAGTACCAAGGGGAGGTTATGTCATGACATTATCCGGAGGCAGCAGACAGCTCTCATATCTTTGTAATTATCCGAGACGTGCTGATTCCCCGGGTGGTGCTGACAGGTACATGCAGTGCGAACAGCTACACCTTGCAAAAGTTATTCAGATGAAATTATCACTAATTAGCTCCACTCAGCCTGAAACCTGCTTTTTGTTTAAATGACATTACTATCATTTGCAAAGTTACAAAAACAATATTGTTATGCACTTGAAGGTTTTATTTTCTTTTTGTGTTCCGTTCCATTTAAATCTCAAATACAGGCATAAAAACATGAACTCCGTCATTCACCTATCAAACAGAGACATGCAACCATTCACTCTCTCATTCTAATGCATGTCAAGGTCAAGTAAAAGTCAACTTTAATGTCAATACCACCATGTGTTTTACACATATGGAGGATTGAAATAGCGTTTCTCTCGGACCCGCGGTGCAATAATGCAAAAACGATAAATAATATGACAAATACAGCATGTTATGGCGAGGTAGCTAGGTTATTTCCATGTCCAAAAATATAAGGCTACAGTGAAGGTGGTTTTTAAAGTGACTAGAGTATCCATCCATCCATCCATCCATCTTCAACCGCTTTATCCTTGGTCCGGTCGCGGGGGCAGCAACTGGAGCAGGGAGGCCCAGACTTCCCACTCCCCAGGCACATGGTCCAGCTCTTCTGGGGGGACCCCTAGGCGTTCCCAGGCCAGCCTAGAGACATAGTCTCTCCAGCGTGTCCTGGTTCTTCCGTGGGGTCTCTTCCCAGATGGGCATGCCCGAGGCCACCTCATCTGACTCCTCTCTATGCGGAGGAGCACCGGCTCTACTCCGAGTTCCTCCCGGATGGCCGAACTTCTCACCTTATCTCCAAGGGAGAGTCCGGCCACCCTGCGGAGAAAACTCATTTCGGCCGCTTGTACTCGCGATCTCGTTCTTTCGGTCACTACCCATAGTTCGTGACCATAGGTGAGGGTAGGAACGCAGATCGACTGGTAAATTGAGAGCTTCGCCTTACGGCTCAGCTCCCTCTTCACCACGACAGACCGGTACAGAGTCCGCATCACTGCAGACGCTGCACCGATCCGCCTGTTGATCTCCCGCTCCATCCTTCCCTCACTCGTGAACAAGACCCCAAGATACTTGAACTCCTCTACTTGGGGCAGGATCTCTTCCCTGATCCGAAGTGGGCACTCCACCCGTTTCCAGTTGAGCACCATGGTCTCGGATTTGGAGGTGCTGATCCTCATCCCGATCCTCATCCTTCACATTCGGCTGCGAACCGCTCCTACGAGAGCTGGAGATCATGGCCTGATGGAGCCAACAGGACCAGATCGTCTGCAAAAAGCAGAGACCTGATCCTGTGGCCACCAAACCGGATCCCCTCAACGCCTTGCTGCGCCTAGAAATTCTGTCCATAAAAATTATGAACAGAATCGGTGACAAAAGGCAGCCCTGGCGGAGTCCAACTCCCATCGGAAACGGGTCTGACTTACAACCGGGGGGTCGGTACCCCATACTCCCCGAGCACCGCCATTGGGCTGCCCGCGGGACACGGTCAAATGCCTTCTCCAAGTCCACAAAACACATGTAGACCAGTCGGGCAAACTCCCATGCCCCGTCGAAAACCCTGCTGAGGGTACAGAGCTGGTCCACCGTTCCACGACCAGGACGAAAACCTCACTGCTCCTCCTGGATCTGAGATTCGACGACCCGGCGGACCCTCCTCTCCAGCACCGCTGAATAGACTTTGCCAGGGAGGCTGAGGAGTGTGATCCCCCTGTAATTGGAGCACATCCACCAATCCCCCTTTTTAAAAAGGGGGATCACCACCCCGGTCTGCCAGTCCAGCGGCACTTTCCCTGACGTCCACGCAATGCTGCAGAGGCGTGTCAACCAGGACAGCCCAACAGCATCCAGAGCCTTAAGGAACCCAGGGCGGACCTCATCCACCCCCGGGGCCCCGCTACTGAAGAGCTTTTTGACTACTTCAGCAACTTCAGACCCGAAGATTGGAGGACCCCCCCCCCCCAGGGTCTCCCAGCTCTGCTTCCTCATTGGAAGGTGTTTCGACGGGATTGAGGAGGCCTACGATCTACGACGTCCCGCGTTGAGGTCAGCAGCGCCCCGCTCCCACTGTATACAGTGTTGACGGAGCACTGCTTCCCCCCCGAGACGCCGGATTGTGGACCAGATACTCCTCGAAGCCCACCGGAAGTCTTTCTCCATGCCCTCTCCGAACTCCTCCCACGCCTGAGTTTTTGCTTCGGCGACCACTGTAGCCGCATGCCGCTTGGCCTGACGGTACCTGTCTGCTGCCTCCGTAGTCCCGCAGGCCAAAAGGGCCCGATGGGACTCCCTCTTCAGCTTGACAGCATCCCTCACCGCTGGGGTCCACCAGCGGGTTCGAGGGTTGCCGCCCCGACAGGCATCGACTGCCTTACGGCCGCAACTCTGAGCTGCCGCCTCGACAATGGAATCACAGAACATGGCCCATTCGGACTCAATGTCCCCCACCTCCCTCGGGACGTGGTTGTAGCTCTGCCGGAGGTGGGTGTTGAAGCTTTCTCTGACAGGGGACTCTGCCAGATGTTCCCAGCAGAACCTCACATTGCGCTTGGGTCTACCAGGTCTGATCGGCATCTTCCCCCACCATCGGAGCCAACTCACCACCAGGTGGGGATCAGTTGACAGCTCCGCCCCTCTCTTCACCCGAGTGTCAGGGACATGCGGCCGTAAGTCTGACGACACAACCACAAGGTTGACCAAAGAACTGTAGCCTCAGGTGCGTTGGTGCCAAGTGCACATATGGACACCTTTATGCCTGAACATGGTGTTCATTATGGACAATCCGTGATGAGCACAGAAGTCCAAGAACCAAACACTTCTTGTATTCAGATCAGGGGGGCCGTTCTTCCCAATTAGGCCCTTCCAGGTCGCACTGTCGTTGCCCATGTGAGCGTTGAAGTCCCCCAACAGAATGAGGGAGTCCCCAGAGGGAGCGCTCTCTAGCAGCCCCTCTAAGGACTCCAAGAAGGGTGGGTATGCTGAACTGCTGTTGGGTGCATA
>CAAKHD010007219.1:0-11871 GCA_901007705.1 Fistularia tabacaria
ATTGTGGTTTGTGACATGTTGCCTTCCTTTTTTTTTGGGTCAAAAAAAAAAATCCATTGGGAGGAAAGTGGTTTAGAAAAATAATTTTTTTTTTTTTTTTTTTTTTTTTTTTTTTTTTTTTTTTTTTTTTTTTTTTTTTTTTAAAGCACCCTGTTTTATGGAGCTCAATATTTGCTCCAAAGCGGCTTTCATCAACAATTGAAGCCCTTATAGTTTGACAGGGCAGTAACGTACCAGAGAGAGACAAGTAGAAAGCATGTGAAGACATCACCCGTTTTTATATTTATTACAATATTCCTAGTTCCAAAATTCATTGTCCATATCTCTACTTTCATTTATTCACTCATTATCCATCCATCCATTGTCAACCGCTTATCCTACTCAGGGCAGCGGGGAATGCTGAAGCCTATCCCAGCTTCCATCGGGCAAGAGGCGGGGTACACCCGGATTGCTTGCCAGTCAATGGCAGGGCTACATAAAGAGACAAACAACTTGTTTTTGGGTAATGGAGGAAACTGGGGAACCCGGAGGAAACCCATGCAGACACTGGGAGAACCTGCCCGACCATGCCTGAACTGTTCCAGGCTGCCGCATTGTGTCACCCCATATTGCTACTTTTTGAAGTTATTCTAAACGCATGGCTTGACTGCCATACTGTCAATACAGTTCACTCGTACGCGAATTAGAGGTGGGGTTGGACAGCACGCCTCCGGGTCAATGTCAGGTTTTTTTTAAGCGTTTTCCTCAGTCACGATTAATGATCCATGATATTCCACAGATAAACTGTACTTTTATTTGATTCTGACCACACCGCGGAGCACATTTGTCCAAGCCCCGCAGAAGTAATCCGAAGTTAATTGAAGTCACATTCCGGGTTCAAGCCATTTTCCAAGTCATGAGAAGGGTCTTTTTATTTGTCAGAAATGCATTGTTGTCAAGATCGCACTTGAAATTACACGCTGTCATGCTGCAGAGGTGTTCGGCTCAAACGTGATATTTACACACTTAGCAAAACACATTTGTCAGGCATAGCACCTCAAGGAGACAACTTGGTGCTCTTCTTAGTATCTGTGTTAAATAAAAAAAGAATTATGACCACTGGATATTGTCATCTTTATCTATTAGCAGATCAGGTTGATTTTATTTGTTTTGTTTTTCTTTATGGTGTGCACAAGTGGTATCTGAAATACCAGATAGCAAGACAAAGTAGGTTCTTCACAGTGTTGAAAATTAAGTTTGAGATTCATTTGACTTTTCGGTTGGAGATCTAGACGCTAAATGTTATTTCATCTTCTGTTATTGAATAGCAACCCAAACTATTAGCTTGATTCTAGTTGGAAACCTTGAAAACCTTGTTGGCTAATTATTGCCTTTGGCCCATTGAGCTGCACACAAACACATGCAAGGCCAATGGTGCAAAATGCCATTATCCACAAACATAATAAAATAACTGCTAGCGGTATCATAGACACTTGTCACACAACAAGTAGCCGATCCTGTTGTTCCTCCCACCCTAGTCCTGTTTTCACAGGGTTTTCACAGTGTTTGTGAGTGCCCTCTGATGAGCGGTACGTTATACTCCTCTCAAGGAAATTGTTCTCTTGGTGTTTGAATATTTGCACGTGTGTGTGAGTGACTGAACTGGGCGCCATTGCCTTTTTCACAATAAAACCTAATCGTGTTACAATGCTGAGAGATAATGATCAAGAACATGCACACATACACATACACACCCACACCCACACGCACACACAGGCTGCCCTACACGTCATACTTTTCAACGCTCTGCTACACGGGCAGTGATGTGTGTTGCTTTGGCTACATTTTGACTTTTTCTCTATGCGAATGTCTAAGCCCAATGGTTTCAGTTCAAAACTATGATGTGTGTTGGTGGTTTTGTGCGTAGGTGCATGCAGGTATTAATGTGCAGGCGCATACCATTTTTGCTGTTGTGTAAGAGCAGACATGATGTTGGTAATTTTGGTAGGTGTGTTCAAACTCTCCTTTTTTCATAAAGCGTATAAATCAGTGTTTTTCGATGGTCAGTGGGTTTTAACAGGGAATTCGTGATGTTACCTCGTTCAGGAATAATCATTTGCATATTTCATAAAAATTGCTAGTGTGCATGGCAGCACAGCTGACTGAACCCTCAGAGAAGAGATGGTGTTTCCTGAGTTCTTCTTTAAAAGGGCTGATCCACTCAAACATCAGTTCTGTTTCAGTTAGTAAAAAAAAACTCCTAGAGCTTTCTTTGATTTTCTTCTTGATACTGTCCATCTCTCTTGCTTCTACCGCGGGGGGCTGGGGCCTATCTCAGCTGTCATTGACTCCCTATTCACTCTCTTTCACACATTAATATAGAGACATACAGCCATTCACTCATTCACACGTCTGGGCAGTTAAGAGTCCCCAATGAACCTCCTGCTTGTTTTTGGACTATGGGAGGAAGCTGGAGAACCCAGAGAGCATACAAACTCTCATAAGAATTGAGCCAGGGACCTTCTTGCTGTAAGCCAGAAGTGGCAACCACTGTGCCACTTTTGAAACTAAAGATTTAAAAAACTGAAGATTCAGGTACATCCCCCGTATTTTTTCCCCACGGTTAGTTATTGCAATTGATTCCAAAACCTCAGGTAAAAAGTTTTAAACTGAAAATTCAGCTGAAACAACTTAGGAAATGCCCCCAAAATAACCCATCAGAATAGGGAAAAAAATGTTCTTGCAATAGCATCTTGTTTATAGTCACAGAAAATAACGAAAGAAAGATCAATTCGTTGTCTGAAAATGTTCTGTTTTGGGGTCGCACAAGGAAGAAAAAAGGCCTCCGTCCATCTTCATTTTCAATATGCATGCTGCCGCTTGGTGACATCATCAGGGAGCCCAATGTGTGTTTCCATAGTAACATTGCAACTGAACCAAACGATGTTGCTGCTATAAACTCTTTCTTTACATGTCTTAGAAATAAATATCTGAACTTTTTTTTTTAATAAACAAGGGCAAAACTTACCAGGGCAAAAATGCAAAATGTCAGCTCTGAAGGAAGTGGAGGCAGACAGATGTATAATCACGAGAGATTTTATCACCCTCTTTAAAAAAAAAAAAAGGTTACACATCACCATGTTTTCCTCGGTACAGACCGAAGCTTCAAGTGCCGCGTTCACAAAAGAAAATCATCAAACATTTCCTTTCACCTGAAAACGTTTCCATGTGGAGTGGGGGGGGGGGATTCATGCCTTTTATTTCAAACCGATTCGATCGCTAGCCCTCTGGAAAGGGGAGCGCAGTGAGACCTCACCTCATTGAAAACTCAGCAAGCCTAAGCTAATAACCAGAACCAAAGGGAGGGAGCACATCGCTCCCGTTCCAGCTGCAAAATTTTAAAAGTTATTTAAAAGTTCTACTTCTTGCATACAAGGCTGTTGACGTTGACCAAGTGACCTCCCATCTCAAGGTCACTGTCATCATCTGCCGCTGGTTCACTGGAGGTTCCAAGAAAGAGCTGGAAACAAACTCACTGCTTGTCATCTAATTTCTTTTATGAAAGCAAGATTTATTTTTGATATTATTAGTTGTGTTTCAATATTTATCTTTCTTTTGCTACAGTATTGCGCATCGTATCCAAGGTGCTACAAATATAGTTTCTCAAAAATTCAGAAGGACTTGTGGCCTGTATGACGCTCAGACACTAGTCAAGTCTGACTCATTTCTCTGCATCCGTCTCCAGCAGGGCTCAACTAATGGAGCTCCAGAGGGCCAGAAAGTAGACTGCTGCTCCCTCAGCCCCGAGGCCACAGAGGACCAGCGAGCGGTGGACGGCAAGCGAGGCGGCCGAGACCTCGACACTCGGTCTGTGTCGCTGCTAGAGCAGAAACGCAAGGTGGTCTCCTCCAGCATCGACGTTCCTCATGCCAGGTAGGTCAGCTTGTCTGTGTGAGTGTGTGTGTTTGTGTGTATCTAAAGAAGGCTGCCAGTTCTGTGACAGTGAGTCACATTTATCCCCTAGAGGGAGTCTGAGTTCGGGGGTTATTGTGTACAAAGTTCACTGAAGGTTTATGACATAGATATGTCATTCCAGAGCTTCATCACAGAGCTGGCATAGTTTGACATCCCGTCTCACCTCATGGTGTGATCCTTCCAGACAGGAATTCACTTTTATTCTTGGCATGTATAATTCAACATATGTCATCGTACATGTTAGTCTGCGTGTTAAAAGTGTAGATTGTAACGCTGTCCCGGATAATAAACCTGCTCACCGAGTTACTTTTTGCGATCTTCTGAGCTTCAAACTCCCTCTCACCCTGTCCTCGCAATTTACCAACAGACTCAAGTTCATGAGTATCAGCTAACATCGTAAATGTCATCCAGTTTTCTCGTGGACGTCCAGCCTGCTCTAGAGGCAGAGGCACCATGGATGAATAGCATCTCTGCATGCCAGAATTTCACTGCCATCGGTCTCGGAGCACAGATGCTATCGAATCAAGGTGGATTTTGGAGGAAGCGTATGAACTTGATACAATGGGTGCAACAACTTAACAGACGGATGTCACTTCTCTAAACAAATGATATCCTGACTGACTCAGTAAGTCAGTTAGCTGGTGAAAGTTTGAGTCAGACTCTTTTGACTTTCATTGAATTTAAAAATAGTGGCAAGGAATGTTGCCACACCAGAGGTGTGTGTCTTCCTCTTACACCAACCAAGATATAGTAATCAGGTCAGTCATTGCCAGGCGTCCTATTAATGCTCATTAATGCTCACGTTACGTACATTTACCCGCATCCATGCGTACATTAAGTTGCCATGGTTGTATAGTCAACACATCCACTAGAGGGCAGTGGAGAGTTCACTTCCCACTTCCGCATTGTGCTTCAGACAACAGAAAGAGATACAAAAAGGGGAAGTGCAGTAGATAGCAGTTTTCTTCGCGGCCATTAAATACATGAATTCATGTGGGCGGAAATTCTCCCTGGTTATATTGATGCAATGTTGTGTTCTTGTTCACTTTTCCTTTTGTTGGTGACACTCGAACATAGTACGCAACACTGCCCCCCAACGATTTCCGATGGTACTGCTCCGTTTGCTGCGTTTGGTTATGCATCCACGAGCCCTGCGAAAACGTACAGTTACACACAAATGAACCCAGAGGACAAACAGAAGGTTCTGTCCGTGGACATAGCCCTCAGCCATACCAGCTGGTAATGATGCGTCACGCAGTGTTTGACATGGACACATTCGGGCAGTGCTCTGACTACAACTGATGTAAGCAGACACAAGTTGGTGAATGCATTCATGAATGCTGAAGCTTGGAGAGCAGCCTTCTCGGATGGTGCAGCTGAGGTTTGGCAGAATTCCTCAGATTTTCTGAATTGGGTTTCTGACGAGAGGGTGACGTTCCCATTGACGCTTCTGACTTGGAGCTCTGAGTATCTGACTTATTAGCATAAATGGAATGGAAAAAGCTTTTTTTTTTTTTCATCACCTCAACACACACACACACATGCACACACACTTATAGCATTACTCGCTGTGACTGTAGAGCGTCAGTCATCGGTATCATTATTACATCTTGCTAAGTATTCTGGTCAACTCATGGTGATGGGATTAACACTGTGGGCACTTTAAAAAAAGAACAAAAGGTGGACACCCTGCCTCAATTTATGTTAAGTGTCAAATTGTTAAATATATACTTTCATTCAGAAGTAGCGAAAAACCTATTCAACAAAGTCTCTTTGTATACTGTTCCATCAGAAACCACGTTGCAACCTCTTATTTCTTGGCTTCCCATATTTTTTTTCCGGTTTGGGAGAATGTGGGCTCCATAAGGAAAACGGTAAATGTCAAGCTCTCTGCGGCCCTATATATGAGATACGGTATGACATGTGAGATAAGGTAGGACATAAAATATGCCTGAGATATGTCGGAGAGTGGACCGCCATTTCTGAAGGGGCCTGCACAACCCATGTGATCCCGTAGCAAATGCTACTCAAATATAAACAGTTATTACTCTGTTATGATGGATGAGATGTCCATCCCTCAATTCAATTATTCTCTTCAGCATCAACATCAACATCAATCGCACACACACACACACACACACACACCAGACAAATATTGTTTTTAGACAGTCAGCATAACCCGCTATTGAAGGATCACATTGGGGCAATTAAACATTAATATGTAGTAGGGCACAGAATTGAAAGGATGTCTAATAAAGAAACAGCAGTCTTTCACAATTAAATGTGCGTCACTAATCCCCTGTAAAGCACTGTGCTGTTATTGAACATCACTCCTCATTACTTGTCCTCTCGCCTGCTGTCCAATCAATGTCCGCGTCTTGGAAACTACAGTAAAAGTCACCCATTTAAGCAGCTTTATCACTGCATCCCGAGCCCCGCTTTAAATTTTATAGTTATTTGTTGATGAATCATTGATTTGGCTCTCTCCTGCCGCCCATTAAGAGGAAAAATTTCTTTTTAAATCGAATCCATCACAGAGATTAGACAGAAGTTTTACACCTGCCCTGCTATAATTACCTTCTTGCATAGGGATTGCAATGATATTGATGTTTATATGGTTATTGTGGGATGGCGTATCGATCGCGCCACTGGCCTTGCACAGGTTCCGCTTGTCTCAGCTCAGGGGCGATCGCTTTATAAGCCCGGGTTCTGTTTATCCTCTTAATGAGACCATCTGACAACAACAGAACCGGGGGGATGTCTCGTAAATCAGACATCCCCCTCTAACCTGCAAAAATTCTGCCGTTGTGAGGGGCTGTGAGCTTGACCTTCACACCCCCTTGGTTATTAGTACAGACGCACTCCCCAAATCGAATATTTGAAACAAGCCAATCCAGTTCGGTCAGTCTCGTGCCTTGAGAAGTGGCATTACTGATCAGAAACTGCTGAGTGTATAAGACTTTTTATCATGTGTTTCCATATTAGCTTTTGCTGACACAACCAAAGCTTAGCTTTTTTTTTCTTTTTTTCCGTATTTGTGCTTCAAATAAGGAAGGTTGTCACCCCCCTGGCAGGTCCAAGAGGAAAAGCCAATTTTGTATGTACCCACTATGTGTACGGAGGAAGCAGGAGGACATCCTGGGTAGAATGTGTATGTTCCTGTCTGTTTGATGCAAGAATTTAATAGATGACTCTATGCGTGACATAGTATCCCAAAGGATTATTAGAATAAAGAGGCCAGTAAAGTACAAACAACAGCAGATACTTGAAAATCTGCAAAGAAACTGAGACCCTGTCACCTTCATCCCCGTGAATGCTGTCATGTTTCTCGGACAGTCACTCTTTCTCGATGCAAAACGATGATTTCAAACTCCGATTCCTATGGTCAGCAAGGCGGTGGATAACAGGGGCTTCCACTTGACCGTAACAAACATCTTCAGACCTTTTTAAGCTATATTGTGAACTCCATTAGTTCAATTTATTTGATTGTGTTGAACGTGAGAATCTCTTTCTCTCAACCAAATAATACGTACTTTTCCAAAGATACCAATGTGCTAATAACATTCACAGCATATAGGAAGGTACAGAGACAACCTAATGTTGTCAATGTATCGCACGGTTTCTTACCTTATCAGTAGAAATGATAATTATGATGACATTAATATCAATTTATAAATATTAGCAGGTGCTGTTGCTATTTAAATAAACAAATTTCCAATTTCCATTTTTCTGTGTAAAAGCACCGAGGCCAGGCTGGAGTTAAAAGAGCATATGGTATTTTACATCAAGCTGACCATGCAGCGCGTGGACAGAACTAATGCCACATGATCAGAGGAACCATGGGGAAAGAACTGTGGTATTTCCTTTTTGACCCAAAAGTACAAAGACTAAAAGCAAAGGGGGCAATTTAAGCCCCTAAAGCTTTTGTCAAGGTTCTAATGTTTCACAGGAGGATTCAGCAGGAACACAATTGAGCACACTCAGGACAGCTCTATGCATGTTATCTTAGCCATGAGTGATTGAAATTATGGGTGAATCTAATTAAAGATTAAAATTAATATTGTTTAAATACATCAACCGGAATGTACTTGGCCGCTTGCTGTCCAAGGCCACCGGCGGGTCGCTCCTAATGATAGTGCGCAGTTCATAAAGATGAAGTGCCGTTGTTGTTGTACTCAGTCTTTGCTCACGCCTCCCCTGTGGTTGACAGGCTGCTTGGTTTCTGGAGCACCGGGGAGCCCACCTGCCCCAGCCACCCGCTGTGGTAGAAGGAGGACAGAGGGGCTTTCCACATCAGCCCCTTCATCATCGTGTCTTTATTCCACTCCCGACATCTCTTGCTGGCAACGGCAATGATTAATAATCAGCCGCTGAATTAATTACAAACTGCGTATGTTTGGCTCTTGTTTTAAGAGTCAAAAGTCAAAATTCTGTGATCCCAGCTCATTTAGTTGGAGCATTTTCTGGTGTCATTAGCTTCCGATGACTGTAAATGTCCAACTAATTGTGCCATGACAAAGTTCAAGACCAATTAGCAGCAAACTGGTCATGGCTGGACAACGTGATTAAAAAACAGAGCATATTAAAGTACGGTAAATAAATTGAGAAGAAAAACAAATTTGAGTATGGCCCCCGGGATAATGAGATGTATTTAAATGATTTGAATATTTTTTATTTCATTTGAACACCGAGGGCAGTAATGAAATATAGGATTGTTATACTTGCAAAAACTTTTGTCATTGATTTCCTTTTGCTATCATTTTCTAAGAATTGTTTTTGCTAATTTTTAGGTGTTTTCATGCTGGAGGCAATTTTCCATAGAATTTTATAACCATCGTGTATTTAATGTAGAAAAAAAATTCCAGTTGGACATTACTAGATTATTACACACAGCGATGCAATTTTTTTTTTGTGGAATATTTGGATTTATTGCATAAGATTAAATTTGCTTATTAATCCCAAAGGGTTGCTTTAGTTAAGGTACTGTTTTTTTGTTGGTTTTTTTTGTGAAATTATCCAAATAATTGAGTTTAACCAGTTTGTCTCTTCCCGGTGACACAGGCTTTGCAAAGTGTCAACGTGCAATCTTCAGCGAACAGCATAGATAATGACATTTGATTACTGTGGATATTGCACTTCTAACCTGGTACTGGATATGAAATGATCCATTGCGCTTGTCAGAGGCCAAATCTAACCCAAGTCCACAGCCAGCCTGTGTGAAATAAATTTCAGCCCAATTTCGTTTGCTTTCCCAGTCAAGACCACGGAGAGTTTATTCACGCCACATCTTTGGAGTGTGAGCCCCAGAGCTCTTCTCTTGGATATCCCCATGATGACCCCTCCAGAGCAGAGGGCCATTATTGCCTTAAAATTAAGATCCATGGTTGTCATCCTTTTTTTTGCACACCTGCGACCGATTTCCCGCCCTGCCCCGGCAAGGGGGAAGAAACAGTGTCGCCAGCGAGCGCAACATTTATCTGGAAGGGAGGCAAGGGCAAAGGAGAGTGGATAAGGCTCACGGCGAGAGTGGGGGGATGCTGAGGGAGTTGCCGGAAAAAAGAGTGAATGAAGTGTGTTTGAAGAAGACGAGGAGGGTAAAGTAGATGGTGAGAGAGTATAATAGTATGTTGCTGTGAGGATGAGAGAGAGAGAAAGAGAGAGCAAGAGAGAGAGAGAGAGAGAGAGAGAGAGAGAGAGAGAGAGAGAGAGAGAGATTGCCTGAGGATTTTTTTTTTGGGCGCTAACTCCCCAGGGAACTCTGACCTTGAGGTTGTTAATTGCACACTCCAAAGTTTCCTCTCCACTGGTGATTTACCAAGAAAATGTCTGGCTGTTTGATGGCTCTCCAGGTCCCTCGTAACCCAGATACAATAGGTTTCTTACCTCGCCAAAGTGCTCTGTCTGCAATCAGAGGGAAAAATAGAGGAAAAATGACAGTGGACCTTCCAGTACCTGCGGCGGGGGGGCCGTGTAGCCACATTTCACGGTCCTGTCGCCCCATCCGCTCCACAGCATCTGATCGAATAGCATCCGTCATCGTGTTTGTTCACATCACATTTACTTCACCTGCATTTCATCAGATCCTGTGCCAAAAATCAATAGGTCTCATTCCATGATTGACCTATTTTCTGTCGCCCCTGACTCCCGAATGCCCCGAGAAGCGTTTTCCACTATGATTTTTTATTTTTTGTTTTTCAAATATGCTGTGTCTAGAGATACAGCGAAAAAAATGCTTGCCAAAGCACATTTGTGATTGGTTTACATCGTATTTGTTGTGTAATTTTCTCCATCGCGAAGGCCCAGACGTGTCTCGCAGTTTCATTGTCGGACTGTGGACTGAGCCAGCTGCCGGGCCGGCTCCTTGCTCTGAGGGCTTATGTTTTCTCTATGCAGGAAACAGTCAATTGTAACAAAAGCTGGCGGGGGCAGACCAGTGGAAATGAATGGCTTGGCTTTTGACAAATAGCATTCTGGAGACTAATTGCTAGCAGGGGAAGTGAAGTATAACCTCAGCTGAAGGGGAAATCAAGAGAGGGCTCTGCTTATTATTGCAAAATCCAAAAACAACAGATCTAAGAGTTCAGACCCTCTCCTCCTCACTTTGGAACAGGCCTCCCTTTCTAGTATGGACCCAGATTACTAATGTTTCTGAAAATAAGTGGACCCCTCAGTGGTCCTCCATGATGTAGTGCAACACAGTAAGGGGTGGGAATCACCAGAGGCCCCACAATTCAAGATATCAAAATACCTAAGTCGCTGTACGATATATTGTAATTTATTACCTTTTTAAATTTTAATTCATAACCTTATCAAGCTCCAGATGACGTCCCAGAGGAAAAACTTTGCTATCATCTCTTTATCTACTCACATCAAGTTCTCGTGCTGGTTGTCTCTCTGACTTTTATCACCTTAAAAAGTGGTAGTGAGGTTGAAACACTGAACAAGATGTACATCAAGCTTAGTAATACAAAAATAGTTGATATCAATGTATAGATACCTAGTATCACAAAGCTGTGCTGTATCTACCATCCCCAGCCATAATTCAATTGACTGTGTTTTAAATGGATTTATAAGGACTAATAATCATTCCATGTTAGCTAAAAGCAAGAAGGCTTATGTGTGGCTAATAGGAAATCGCTTCAAACAAAGAACTGCCATCGATCGTTTTTATTGCTTATCGGAGCAGGTCGGGCACCGAATTGTGCCGAACCGACAGTAATCAGAAATTGAAAAGGCCCAAAGCTCCCCTATTGTTTACTAATCTGGAAAACTATCTACTTGTGAGTGGCAGAAAAAGAAGAAAAGCCTTTTACGTCTCGAAAAAACGAGAACCGAACGATGGGCGTGTTCACGAGAGTGAGTGACACGGAGGGGGAGAGAAAGCGCGAGAGAAATGTGCGGCGTTTGCCAAAGAAAACTTTTCATGGTTTGGGTGCCAGTTAAGTTCAGAAACCGTGCGATGAATGTCTGAGAAGATGCCTCGCGCAATCTCTTTGTCTCGCCCTCTCGCCCGCCATTTCACTCCTTCCCAGTCCACCCACACAGTTATCTGATTGAACGCCGGGGTTTTTCCCCTCAACAATTAACTCAACCAAACCAAGTATGCTGAGTGTAGTAATAACTTAAAATGTATCAGATTGGCCTTGACTACACACTGCTAAAAATACCAAACAAATATACTTGTATTTAAAAAAAAAAAAAAAAAGAGAGAAAAAAAAAGACCGCAACTCAATATGTGAAAGTGTTCTGGCCCATAACATTGGCTCCGTGGTTTTGTTACAATGACAACATTACCCAAGAAAATAAAGTTTCAAACAAAACCTTTGTCCTTGGCCACCTATCGTGTTGTGTGAAATATGATTAGAAATTTTATAGACTGTAATTCCTCAAAAAGAACAAACAAAGATTTTTCCAGCA
>CAAKHD010007220.1:0-14192 GCA_901007705.1 Fistularia tabacaria
ACAATCACACAGTTTGTGTTTGCAGTGGATCGAGTCGTTTGTTCACAGCAAAGTTTGACAGAGGGTTTCAGTGGCGGTGGAACCAGATCGTCTGCGAGTTTGAAAATAACTGAGTTGTCAAAACTGAGCAGTTTGTGTCGACTCAATATGTTACAATGATGGGCGCGAAGAGAGGAGGATTTTCGCCATGGTGGCTTCTTGGTGCTTCCGGCTCTCACCACCCTGGGTCATCAGTCAGAAGGTCCATCTTCTCCCCTGAGCAGGATCTCGTGGTTTACTCTCGTTTGAGTGTCTGTAACAGGTGGAGGACCAGGTGTTTGCTTTTCGTCCGACCCCGAAACCTGCCCGGCTTGGTCAAACCTAGCAGGGGTAGAGGCCTCGCTGGTCTGGCCTCCAGGGTCATGGAAGTTCAGGTGTCCATCGCTACAACGCCGTTCACCTTTCGCAGCCTCGCAGATTTTGTTTGTTCAACTTTGCATGCTTTTTTTTGTTTCCCAGCGCATCATTTTCTGCGTCCTGATTGGCTAAGAGACTGTAGACCACTGTCCATCCATCTCCTCCTAGCGTGTCTCTTGTACAGCTCAGAATGCCTTCAGCTTGACACATTTACATGTATCTTCCATCGCTGGCAGTGTGACTGAAGTGCTGCTTGTTTGAGAGTTTCTTCCCCGACAAAACCCAGAGAAAGATGCTAACCAGCGCACAAACAGGTGGACATCTGGACATGCTAAAGGAAGGTAGACGTGAAGAAAAGTCTAAGAAAGGTGTATAAAGTGTGCAGTGAGCATTTTTTTATTTATAATCATTGTAAAAAATCAAGCTGACTACTTTGCGGATTTCGCCTATTGCGGGTTATTTTTTCAACGTAGCTCTCGTGATTAATGAGGGGCCGCTGCACACGAGCATCCCCACCGCAGCAAGCTAGCAGCACCGGCGCTTCTTTAGTCATTTATTTATTTACATTTCTTTCTTTTTTTTTTTTTCCTAAAGACCGGATGCAAAAATAACAAAACAAAATCCATTACACGGTTTTTAAGAGTCCTCATCAGTCATGAGCTGGAGCGCACGCACACACACACTCACACACACACTCACTCACACACACTTAATGGCGTGTGTTATGAGAACAGATGGCAGGACAGGAAGAGGCCGCGGCCTTATTGATCACATCCTGATGAAACAGGAAGGACGCCCGATCGCCCCGTCCTCCTTTAACTTTGGTGCCTACACACACACACACACACACACACACACACACACACACACAGTGTTTTCCTTGTCCGTTCGGTGCTCGCGGCGCCCTCTAGTGGCCACAGCCGGAAGCACAAGGGCATTTAAAAAATCCTTCAAAGTGGCTCGAAAATTGGATATAACTTTCCGGAAAGTTCCTTCCGGTCCAAACACGTTGAGGAGGTCCAGAGGAACCACGGAATCGTCCAGATGCGTGGATGAGAGGGTGAACGCTTGATGTGTCTGCGGGGGAGAGGGTGAATGTTGTGATTGAAAGGTCCTTTTATTTTGAAATCCCAGTTCCACGGGATGCTAACGTTGCCCCCCCGCCCTTGTCTCCCAGGCTTGAGGGCACTGAGGAGAAGTTCAGGAACCGGGAGAGCCGGCCAGAGGACCTGCAGGTGATCGCCGAGCTGAAGGACATGGTGTCGGAGAGGGAGTCGCTGGTCAAGAAGCTGGTGGTAGGAAACCCCGCCGCTCAGACAGGAAGCGCAAAAGCCCCGCGGACTCCCATCTCGTCGCCCCGGTTACGAAACGGTAACCAGGGCGACGGGTGGTGTTTTGTCGGGACGGGGCTTCACCGGGACCGGACTGCGAGAACCTTCTCCCCCTCCCCGTCCGCTAACTCCTCCACCCTCCTCCTCCAAGCAGGACGACAAGAAGTTCTACCAGCTGGAACTGGTCAACAGGGAGACCAACTTCAACAAGGTCTTCAACGCCAGCCCCAACGTAGGAGTCATCAACCCGCTCATCAAGGTAGGACGACGCTCCGCGCCGCGGCGAGGCCGGGGGGGCCACGCTCCATCACATCTCACCGCCATCGGCGCCGACGAGCGGAGAACGGGCCCAGAGCCGCCGCCTCCACGCGACCATCGCCGGAGTCCGCCGGTCGAGTAGAGCAGAGCGGCGGGCTGGAGGAGAAAGGAGCTCCTCCTCGACCAGAACCTCCCAGAAGGAGACGGGTCGCGGTCTCCGAGTCTTCTTCTCCCGAAAGCGCAGGGCTGGGATCGGTGCAGGTTTAGAAGGTGTCCTACAAGACGTATCGTTATGGGGAGGAGGAGGTGAAGAGCAGCCGCGGTGTCCGGTTTGGAGACGCCGACCACAAGACAGGAGGCAGAGATGGAGATGTGGAGGTTCCTCTTTGGGAGTGAGGAGAACATCAGAGGGACACGACGTGTTAGATGTTCTCCAGATGAAGTCTCACTGAGATGGTTCGGACGTGGACGGAGGAGAGATGATGGAGATCTGGGTAGGAGGATGATGAGGTAGAGGAGGTCCAGAGGAAGACCAGGGAGGAGGTTTCTGGATGGAGGGGAGGAGGACAGGAAGTTAGATGGTGTGAGAGGAGAGGGTGAGATGGAGGCAGGTGATTGGCTGAAGGTTAGATGGAGGCAGGTGATTGGCTGAGGGTTAGATGGAGGCAGGTGATTGGCTGAGGGTTAGATGGAGGCAGGTGATTGGCTGAGGGTTAGATGGAGGCAGGTGATTGGCTGAGGGTTAGATGGAGGCAGATGACTGGCTGTGGTCCCTGAAGGAGCAGCTGAATGGAGAAGAAGATTCGCACGACCTTCACTGACCCGCACGTCCACCTCCTGCTCGTGTTCTCATGCTAACGTGTCGGTTAGCGGTTGGATGTCCTGCCTTCCTGGGAAACATGGCGGCGGGGCGGCAGTGCCCCTTAGCTTAGCATCGGCTGCGATCCTCACAACATGGCAGACTCGGCCGGACATAAACCTCCGGAGCTCGGACCTGCAGAGGTTGATATCTTCTCACGTCGGACAGAAAAGCCCGGAGATTCCAAACGTCTGACTGAGGCGTTGTTCAGACTCTAGCTAATGCTAATGCTAATAGAAGGTGCTGAGGATTGTGTTCCTGGTTGAAAAAGATACACTGAGCGATCTCAAGATTGAGATAAATGTCAACAAAATCATTCCTGGAAGATGTTCTGGAGGTCACCTGACCTTCTGCTCCACCTCCACCTCCACCTCCACCTCCACCTCGTGGTCAACATGTCTCTATGTGGTCACCGCCGTGTTCAGGGACTTATAACTTCCAGCGTCGGCGACCTGCCCTCATCACATGACCTGTGTGTGTGTGTGTGTGTGTGTGTGTGTGGGCGTGCACGTGCTGTCTTCCATTGTCCATCACGTGTCTCCTCCACATCTCCTCTGCTTTCCATGCCATGTTATCAGTGTGAGATGCCTCCTCTCCCTCCCTCTCTCTCTCTGTCTCTCCCTCTCCTCTTCTTTACCCGTCCATTCCATCTTCTGTTTTTTATTTCTCGTTTTCACCTTAACACTCCCGTCTTTTCTCCTCTTCACCCCCCCTCCCCTCTTTTGTTTCCTTTTTTTTTCTCGTTTGTTTTCTGTGTAGCAAAAGAGAAAGAATGAGAAATCAGCGGCGAGCCGGTTCAGCAGCTCCCCGAATCTCAGGGCCTCGGAGGCCGCGGGCACGGCCGTGGCAGGTACAGGAAGTGGGCAGCCCCCACAGCCGCCGCCGCCACCGCCGCCGCCGCCGGCCCAACCCGGCCGCCTCGAGCCCGTCCCCAACTCCCCCCTCCGCCACCTCGAGCTCCACTCCGCCAAACCTCTTCCCCCGCCGACCCCTCCCACCGAACCCAAGAAGTTCATGAGGTGAGACCTTCTCCGCCCCCCCGGAGGCCCAGCGGCCGCTCCGTCCATGCATCCGCCATCCAACCACTGACCGCCGCCGGGTTCGCCGCGCCAGGCGCTAACGCGGGGGCGCTAACGACCGCCGCGCGTCCGTCCGTCCCGACCGACCCCGAGCCCTCGAGGTCCTGAACGCTGCACCGAAGCACTTATCTCGTGGGAACAAGTTACACAGGCAGTGGCGCGTAGGCGCTATCGCTACCGCTATCCCGTGAGAGAGCTACGATATCCACCGCCTCTGGCCAGGGTCGGCTGCATGGAAGTGGTTCTCCAGAAGAACCTTTGCAGAACGTTACAAATCCGATCCAGATGTTGGCCAGAAGACGCTCAGCTGGGTCTCTTGGTCTCGTCGTTACGCGACAAGACGCGGCACTGGTTTCGTCGGATTTTATTTGTATGGCCTTCGGAGAGCGAAGGACATCTTTAGAAACCTGCTCATGTCCGCGCTAGCGCTAACAGCTAATGCTAATAGCTGACGTGATACGAAAACAGCTTCAAAAAAGAAATAGCGACGGCCGCAGCCGACGAAGGCCCGAGGACCGTGTTAGGATGGAGATGTTAGCATGCTGCCAGGGAGGCAGGAGAAGGCGGCCAGCTAGCTCCTCTGCTCAGGACTTCAAGGGCTCTGCGCTCTGCGTACGTCGCTCCGGCTCTGAGCGCCAGTTAGAACGCCGCGCGCTAAGAACGCACTCATGACATTCCAGTGTCTCCCGGTGAGGACAGGAATCCCAGCCGACGCAGGAGCCGGTCGGCGGGGCGGCGGCGGGGAGGCTGCGCTCAGGCCTCGGGATGCGAGTGGAGCACCTTTTTATTTTTGTCTTTTTTTGTTCTCCACATGTTTAAAGTCTGCATGCCCTCCTTGTCATGTGGTGGGTTTGAATCCCGCGGGAAGTTATAAAGAGGTGCCATCGTCTGGTGTCGTGGTTCTTCATCCTCATCCTCCATCTGCACCGTGTTCTCCCGGCTCCGAGCCTCGGGCCGCTGTGTGTTTGTCTTCCTGCGCCGGCGGCTTTTCTTCTGAAAAGTGGAGACGGTGCTGGGTTTGCAGACGGCGGCGCGGAGATAAGACGCCGAGCTGAGGGTCTAGAAGGACCTGAAGGACCTTGTGGGGTCCAAACCTCGGGATGAAGTCATTCTTCTTCATCCTTTTTAGATGTTCTCTTACTTCCGGGGTCGCGTTAGCTTCCATAACTAACCGCCGATCTGAAGGCCGCGGGTTCGATTCCCAGCCAGGAGGCTCTGCGGAGCCCCTAAATTGTCCAGATGCGTGAGTGAGAGGGTGAATGCAGCCCGCGGGGTCTGCAGGGATCCAGCCTTGCCTTCCAGATGTTCCTCACCGGTCCGGCTGTGCCCCCCCCCCACCCCCCCGCAGAGGTTTTCTGAAGTTTCCATGAAGTAGCTCAAACAGGCTAGTTTGATCTTTGGGAGACGGGATTAGTTTTCTTCCTTGGGTTTCCTGCCAATCGCTCCCGACGTCAAGAAAACGCCGTCCACGCGGGGCTCTGGCGCCCCCCTGTGGACGGAACCCGCCTGACACCATGACGTTGGGCCAGCAGCTTTTATTTTACCGATTTCAAAAACCAAAGGGAAACATCCACAGAATGATCCGTATGGAAACGCGTCTCCAGGCAGGAACGGGTCTCGATGAAGTGGTGAATTAATGCGGTGTTTCCCCCGCAGCCCTCCTGAGGCCAAGGACGCCGCCATCGACTCCCCGGACGCCCAGCGCCAGGAGTGGTTCGCTCAGTACTTTTCCTTTTGATCGACCACCAAACCTGCAGAAACACCAAGATTCAGCATGTCAGCCAAACTTCAAATAAAAAAATACAAAAAACAAAAAAAGCTCAAAAAAAAAAATGGAAAAAAAAAAAAACAGGGAAACAAAAATGTTCTTTGTTATTTATTGTCACGGAGAGATTCGGGTTTGTGATGGCCGGAGATTCAGTCGACTGAATGAATGGATGAACGGACGGATGGAGACGAAGGAGGGATCCACTCCACCTCTCCGCTTTAGAAAGAACAGAACGCGACGGCCGAGGAGGTCGGAACTCCTCAACGTGTCTCCACCGGGGTTCCTCAGGGTTCCTCTCGCAGTCCAAACACATGAGGAGACCCTACGTTCTCCAGACGTGTGAATGAGAGGGTGAAGGGTCGGACGTCTCTCCGCGGGACTCCTTGATTGGCCCAGGGTGAACCCCACTTCTCAACCAATCACAGCTGGGATAGGCTCCGGCCCCCCTCCAACCTAAATGCAGGATAAGCGGTGTAGATAGTGAACGAATGAATGAATGAAAGGTGAGGATTCCGGGCGTCGACTGAGGGAGGGAGTTGGAACCCGCGTCCCGGCCGTCAGACGTCATCCCTGCTCTGATTGGACGGCGGGTTTGCAGACGAGTCTCTCAGTCAGTCGGGTCTGCAGGCGCAGCTCGACGTCTCCGGAGGCCGAAAAACCGAAAACTAAAGACGAAAAATAAACCTCCCGCGTGTCATCGGAGAAGCGGCCGGGGGTTCGGTTTGATTTCACCCCTTCACTCATTCTCCACATTCTATATATTTATGATTTGCGGGGAGAAGTTTTTACTTCCACGAGTTACCAGTCCTTATTGTTTGGACTTCACTTCCCGCCCGCTCCTGTCCTGCTCACTTGGTTTCTTTTTATAAATCTAGAAATTGATATTCAGGTAATTTCCAGATCGGTCCCCTGAGGCGATGTTCCTCCCGTGGCCACCGGGGGGCGCCAGCGAGCCTCCTGATCCGCGTCCAACTGCGCCTGTGCGACGACGGCCATCGGCATATTTGATGTTTTGGGGGTTTTTTCGGGGGGGAGGGGGGGTCTTTTCTCGTCCTTTACTCGGAGTTCTTTTTTGCGGGTCGGAGGCGGAGAAGACACAGGTGGTGCGTGATCATGCTGCTACTCCCCATCGTTGGACTCTAGTCAGAAATATATATCCAGAAATCCTAAGAAGGTGGTCGTGCCGTGTCCGCGGGGGCCCGGGGCCCCCCCGCCCCGGCCGGGGGGGGGGGGTCTCCGCCTGCGGGGCTCCACGGACCCCCAGGACGCCACCGTCTCTCCTCATCTTCTTCTTTTATTACTGTTTGCTTTTCTTTCGTCCGTTTCCAGCCGCGTAGAAGTCCCAGCAGATTTTGGTAGAATATTAAAAATAAATTAAAAAAAGATGATAATAATGGTAATAAAAATAAAAAAAGAACCTGTTTGTATGGTCTTCTGTCTCAACACAGATATAATGATGTCTCACCAATTTTAAAAACAAAAATAGCATTTTATATTTATATTATAATGTGTATGCTTAATAAATGATTATTGTGACATTTATGGGCGTTTCCTTGAGTATTTTATTTTCACGTGTTTTCATTGTTGATGTGAATAAGTACTTTCTGTCAATATGTACATAAGCAGATACACTATATGGTCAAAAGTATTGGCTCACCCACCTGAATAATGGGAACCAGGTGTTCCCCTCACTTCCATGACCACAGGTGTGTGAAATCAAGCAGCTGGCCATGCACAATGGTTTCATTTCAAACATTTGTGAAAGAATGGGTGGCTCTCGGGATCTCAGTGAATTCCAGCGTGGAGCTGTGATGGGATGCCACCCGTGCAACAAATCCAGTCTCGCTCCTAAATATTCCACAGCCATGGAAGAACCTGGAAGTGTTTGGGAAGGACAGCAGCTCAGCCAGGAAGTGATCGGTGTAAACCCACGAGGAAGGACGAGCCGTAGAATCGTGAGGCGAGTAAAATTTTCCTCTTCCCCTGCGTCCGACGAGGCCGGATGAAATGCATCCTGCTGCCGGGCTGCGGCTCAGTGAGGCTCTCTGGAGAAGAACTGCAAGGTGAGAGGAACCGTGCAGACTCGTATCCCCGGATCCCAACTGGCTTCAGCCCCCCCCCCCCGGCGATCGAGCGGAAGCGGACGGAGACGGACTCGGCCCACCTGAGAGTGTCCGCCGGGTCGGACGTAATCCTTCTCCAGGGCAGCCGCGTCTTCTCTGGCCTCTTCCATCCCCTCGCCCGCATACCAGTGGCCGAAGGCTCGCACGGCCTACATCGAGGAGCTCTTCGTGGCCGGAATCACCAACGTCTGCTTCCGGACGTCCAATCGGCCGGTGAAACGTGACCCCGTTGGCCACAGACGTCAACGGGCTCTCTGGTGAAGAACTGCAAGGTGAAAGGAACAGCACGGACTCGTCACTCCGGATCCCAACAAATCGACTCGCTCATTTCGCTATCTTTTTAATTAATTCATGTTTTTGAGAGCAGGCTTTAGGGAGTTCTACTCATAATGATTTATTCAACATACCTTTCAGAACGTATCCCTGTTTTTAGGCTGTAACCACAGTTGATGCCCTGAGCTCTTCTCGGAGCCTCAACGGAGAGTGGAAGTGTGGTATGTGGTCGTCTCTGGGTGGTGACAGAGTGAGACCGGAGGGAAAAGCAAGAGTCGGGGACGACCGAGAGCGACTGGAGTCTCTGCGTTTTGTAGTTTTTAGAAGTACGCAAGACGGACGACTTTCGCTAACCCGCGGTCACATTTAGTTTTGTTTTTCTAAGCGCTATTGATTTGTTTTTAATTGTGAGAAGAGGATCCTGAGACTGGGGTCCAATGGAGGAGGAGGAGGACTCACTGTGACAAAGGAAAAGAAGAGGAAGAGCAAAAACAAATGGAAAACTGATGTGAAAATGGAGAATAATTTTAATATTCTTCTCACTTTGATGAACATTATTCTCATTAATGCCATTAGGAATTTGAATTTGAATAATACCTCTTATTTGTAATGCACTTGACCTAAAAATCTCAAAGTGCTACATTACAAATGACAATTAACAGCAATGAAAGCACTCAGTTTAGCATGAAAGCGTATTATAATACATTAAAAAGGGAACAAAAACGTCTTCAGCCCTCTTCTGAAGGTCTGCAGAGACTGTGGGGCCCTCAGGTGTGGCGGCAGGGCGTTCCACAGTTTGACAGCCGCCGTCTGGAACGCTGTCGCCCGTTGTCAGGAGTTTTGTTCGAGGGATGGAAAGAAGGTTGGTGTCTGTGGAGCGAAGTGCTCTGGTTAGGGCGGAGGAGTGAGGAGTTCAGAAAGATAGTCCGGGGCGTGTCCATGAAGGCATTGGTAGGTGAGTAGACAGATTTTATTGAACGCGTTGGATGATTGGAAGCCGGCGGAGGTCAGGGAGTGCTGGTGCTTGGACGTCCTCGTCGGGATCCTGGCAGCGGTGTTCTGGATGTGCTGGAGCTTTTGAAGGCTTTTTGTCGGGATCCTGACGAGGAGGCCGTTGCGGGAGCCCAGCCTGGAATGGAGACAAAGGCATGAACCGGTGATTCAGCGTCAGAGGGGGAGAGATTGGGGAGGAGTTTGGAGATATTTTTGAGATTTAAAAAAGGAAATTCGAATGACGAGGGGGAGGATTTGAGTCGGTGGGGGTCCCGATGAGAATGGCTTCAATTTTGGAGTTGTTTAATTGTCGAAAGTTTTCTGCCATCCGTGCCTTTGTCTCCTCCAGGCAGGCTGCCAGCGCTGGTGGTGAGGTTGACGCGGGGATGGAGTCAGTGCGCAGGTAGAGCTGAGTATCATCGGCATAGCAGTGGAAGGAGATTCCATGCTTGCCGGAGCATATAGATGTTAAACAAGGTAGGGCCAAGGACAGACCCTTGAGGGACCCTGAATATGCTTCAGAGCTCCTACTGAGAATTTGCAGGAGTTGTTGCAGAATCAAAAGATCAAAATTGATGATGGGACTAATAGCCATTTCAAGAAAAGAAACTATTTTTCTTACAGGAGTGTTTAAGTGCCAAGTGAGGGGTTTTATCTGGGCTCAATTAAACCTTTTATAAAAATTTCAGACTACTTGTAAAAATTACTGTCACTAAACCTCTGTTTTACAACATGAGTGAAGACATTATTTCAAATAAATTCGGTTTTATTCGGGTGAGGATCGAAGAATTCAATAAATATAAATCTTGCTCCTCCTGGCCTGTCAACCGTGAGTCAGTGCGCAGTACCAAGACTGACCACTGGAGGGCGCCAAAACAACGCGGTTGTATAATTATGACTTTGACCCGGAAGATAAACAACCCGAATCACGTCCGGTTCTCCGCGCGGGCAAAACAAACATGGCTGCCGTAGGAGCCGGCTCTCCGGGCCGGCTGGTCCAGTACGTGGTGGTCCGCTCGGATCTGGTCCACGCGCTGTCCTGGCCCCTGGGGGCCGTGATAACCCAGGCGTGTCACGCCGCGACCGCCGCCGTCCACCTCCACTACGGGGACGCGGACACGCAGCGCTACCTGGCCGAGCTGGACGCCATGCACAAAGTGGTACTGGGGGTAAGACGCGCCAAACTCCGTTGAAATATCTGACAAATTCAGCGTGTCGAGTGCTTTTTAAGAAATCTCAGCGGTTGTCGGAATTGCATGTTCTTGTACTTTTGGCAACTTTGAGTTTCGTGGAATTCGGCCTTTTAACAAAACATTGACTTCATGTAAAAGCTGTAGCTACTTGCTTAAAACAAACTGTGACATTTTAAAGCTAATGCTAACCTTAAATCTCGAAGAAACGTCGACATTGACTTCAAAGTTCTGGATTTTACCGAAAGCATTCAGTTTGGTTGGTAAAACAAATGCCGATTTCAAACATGACTGTCTATAATTTACACAAGTTGTGCATATTTTCACAATCGAGAATAATTTTGCCAAGAAAATAGAAGAAACACTGAAATGGCTTTCTTTTTAATGGCGTTTGGACTTGAATTCTGACTACAACTATATAGGGCAGCTGTGATTTAAGGGCAATGTCTGCGTTATTTTGCATTTAACCTGCCCATATACCCCCCAGGACATAAATTATACTTTCAACACTCTCGCTACTGCATGCATATTGAGGAGTTGATACTAATGCTTTCCAGATGGGCCGCCGGGCTGAACCCTTCAGTCTCCAGAACCGATCCAACACAAATTCGTGAACCTGAATGGTGCCTGTGTCTTTGTATTGTCGAGGCTCCGGACGAAGCGGCCCTCTCAGTCCTGTCAGACGACCTCACGCAGGCCGGGATCGCCCACAAGCTGTGGATCGAGCAACCGGAGAACATCCCCACCTGTCTGGCCCTGAAGCCGTACCCCAAAGAGACGGTTCAGCCGCTGCTGCGCAAGTTCAAACTCTTCAAATAACCGCCGCCGCAGACGTTTCCCAATATGCGCTGCATTGCATGTCAGCGTCCCAGGAGAGACCGTCGCGAGGGGGTCGCCGCGACGCCCCTCGGACCATCCCGTCAGCTGGAATACACAAGATGACGGTCTGAAAACGATGTATCCAGCGGATGACTTCTCGCGCCGTTGCTCTTCAAGCAGACAGCGGGAGGCTTTGTGAAGGTGCAGCCTGAGGTGTGTGTTTGCGTCCCCCTGCATTAAAGCATCCTTCTATTTGAATGCGTCAAAATATCACTTTTATTTGCGCTGGTTTTAAGAAACATGCTTTTTTATTTTTATTTTTAATGAGGCCTTCGAACAATGTTTGACTCGCGTCCGAACCTAGGCTTGAATCCCACAGAGCCGCATGCGTGTGCAATGTTTGCTATCTTGTTCCCACACTTTAACTCTGCTGCAGCCCAAAGCAGCAAATGTCCTGTTTATCACGCCGTGTCAGAGATGACCTTCGTGGACAGAAGTTCCCGGTGCGGTTGGTTCGGTGGCGATCCTGCTGGCTTCGTCAGACCAGCCCTCAGTGGAGCGGTTCGTACCTGGGATGAAGAATCAGCACCTCCGAATCTGAGGCGGTGGTCCTCAGCTGGAAAATGGGGGTGGGAGCCTACCCTAAGTTGAGGAGTTCAAGTATCGGGGGTCTCTGCATCGGTCCGTGGTGCTGAAGAAGGAATTGAGCCAAAAGGAGAAGCTCTCAATTTACCGGTGGATCCATGTCCCACCTTCTGATGGAGACCCAGACATGGAGATTGACTAAAAGCAGTGTCCTCCTCTGGGCTCTCTCATCCAGGAGGGTCTGAGAGTAGAGCTGCTGCTCCTCCACACCCACAGGAACCAGATGAGGCTCCATGGGGTCAGGGTGCCTCCTGGACGCCTCCCTGTTGAGGGACTCCAGGCTGGACGGGGAACATCTCGGGGATTCTGAGCAGGACCAAGCGGGCGAGGAGATGGTCCTGTATCTTGTGGCCATGAGATAACGCTGGGTCACAGATGTGAAGAAGGAGACCTATCCCGTCCCTACACTGTATCTCTTCGATGCCAGCGAATCCAAACTCGCTCCGGTGCTCTGATTTTTATAACAACCGTGGGATCTGAGTCTCTCCGCCAATGATATTACTCCTTTCACAGCTCCTGTAGCTGATTGTAATGGCCACAACCTGCCCTTTACCGAGCCCTCGGCTTCATTTCCCGCTTCATCTCCTCACTCTGACCGTTAACACAAATCAAGGCCTCACGTTCTGAGTCTGCTTCCTTGGCTTGGTTGGACGGTCCGGACTCGCCTCCTCCCCGGGTCCGAGGCCGTGTGTTGTTACCCGTCCCCACGGTTAAACCCCGTATTATCTTTTAATTGTGTGCCGACAAGATAGGACGCCCTCCCGCAGCGTGACTATCTCATGGCCACAAAATCATCAACGTCCTCCATTTCCACCCTCCTGGTGTTCGCGGCCCCACAGGCGCCTGCGCTAACGCTAGCTCACCTTGGTTTTATCCTGTGCAGCCGCTGCGCTCTCCCACCTCCACACCAGAAGGGGGCGCTGGTGAGCTGGGTGTTTGCTGTAACGGCTTCTCGTACTCAGTTGGGGGGTCAACGGGAGCCAGGAAGTTCTCTGATGGATTCCCCGGAGTAACAGCTGACGCTGTGACAGGCAGCTGCAGGGCAGAGAGGAGACCAAGACCAGCAGGTTTTATCTGTCAATGAGTGTGTGTGTGTGTGTGTGTGTGTGTGTGTGTGTGTGTGTGTGTGTGTTGAGAGCATCTCCGGGACGACTCACACCTTAACGAGGCTGCCTATCCACATGGGTAGGAATGGAACCAGCGTCCGCATGCATTTACTCCTTTATTTCAGCCTTTCTGGACAAACTCGGGTTTTTTCAACAGTTCTGGCAAAGAATTTTGTTTTGAATCCCCTAAATCAACGGTTTCACTTGAATGCTTCCAGCTGAGAGATGTTTAATGGACACCAATATGTGTGTGTGTAGTTAATCTTCTTCACAGGTCACTCTCCACAGCCAATCCACCTTCTCCATGTAACCCTCTTCTCTGGATCCTTCATGTCCTCTCTCACTATCTCCATACATCTTCTCTCTGGTCTTCATCCAGACCTCCAATTCCAGAATCCATCTACCAATATATCCACTATCCCTCCTCTGTCCATGACCCAACCATCTCAGTCTGGCTTCTCTGACCTTCTCTCCAGAACATCTAACATGTGCCGTCCCTCTGATGGACTCATTCCTGATCCTCTCCATCCTGGTCACTCCCAAAGAGAACCTCCACATCTTCATCTCTGCCACCTCCAGCTCTGCCTCCTGTCTTTTCTCCAAACCATCCATCATCTCTGCTCTCACCACTGTCTCCTCCACCTTTCCTTTCCTTCTGGCTGATGTTCTTCTATCTCATGGAACCCCTGACACTTTTTCTCCCCCCATTCCAACCTGCTGGAACCTGTTTCTTCACCTCTTCTCCAAACTCTCCGTTACTCTGGACTGTTGTTCCTAAATACTTGAGGTGAGACGAGATACGCTGAGATAAAATGAGGTTAGAGATGAGTGAAGACAAGATGAGTAGAATTAGATAAGTTGAGATCAGAAATTAGAAAAGTAAAGATAAGAAGAGATAAGATAAGATCAGATACGATAGGAGATGAGAAGGGATAAGACAAGATAAGATTGGACAGTCCTTTATCAGTCCCACCGAGGGGGAAATTTTCTGCCTCCTGTATATAATATATATATACATATATATATATATATATGTATATATATGTTTACACACACATCCAACCATTCACCCTGTCATTCACACATCTGCACGATGTATGCTCTCCAGTGAACTTCCCGCATGTGTTTGTACTGTGGGTGGAACCTGGAGAACCCTGAGGAACCCCGCATAGACACGTGGAGTTCACGTAGACTCCACACAGGAAGGTCTCCTGTGGGAATCCAACCAGGGACCTTCTAGGAGTGAGGAGGAGGAGCTACCCGCCACGCCTCCCTGCTTATTGTTTGTACTGTAAAGGACCCCTGGATGAAGCCTTTGCGTAGCCTGTGACGGACAGGTGGAGGATATCAAC
>CAAKHD010007223.1:2569-14144 GCA_901007705.1 Fistularia tabacaria
CTTTTCCTTTCCAAAGTCCTCTGTGACGATAATAAATTTTTTTAAAAGAAAAAAGTGGGAAATTTTTTTTTTTTTTTTTTTTTCCCACAAATAAAAAAAAAAAAAAAAAAAAGATGACTGGCCACTTTGTTTGATTCCAGTGTCATGTATTGATTTCCGGATCTGACAAACTGTACTTTTTGGGAGAGTGAAACCAGAATAGTTGTACATTTAATTAGTTGACAATGTATTTTTGAAGGGTTCGAAAGGGATGTTAATTATAAGATGATGGATGCATACATTAGCTATACAATTTAAGAGGATACGTAGCCTAAAGATTATGAAAAAAGATTGAACATTCCTTTTAATTTGATGACTAATAACCAGCAATAATTAATAGCCTATCAATAAGATGGAAGAGTTTGAATATGAAGCACAGTTACCCAGTGAATTCCATAAAAATCATGTAGCATAGCCCTGGTCTACACGATGCCCCGTTTAATTACTTTTAATATATTTCCTTACTTCCTATCCAAACAGTATTCCATGTTATTAATTCCTGCCAATCTATTTCTGTCAAATATTGCGCTAATGAAGGAAGTGCGAAAGTGAATTGCAGAAGTAAAACTATCGCCGCCGTGCATCAAAAGGATTAGGTAGCTGGTGTTGACGTTGGCCGCTGACCATTTCCGCACTAGCTAACAGTAAAGATGGCAGAATAGCATAGCAGTGATGCTATTGTCTGCAATCTTGTAGGGTGTTTGCACAAGTGAACTTAATTTTTTGCTCAATAAACTCAAACCGATGTCATACTGAACAAATACATTTAATTTCTCATCGTTTTCCACTCCCTTAACCTTGTCAGCTGGTAATGTGATGGCGGACTTGACAAACTGCACGCGGTTTTGTTGGATGCCATCAACTCTGGAATGGGAAGGGGCTTGATGTGGGAGGTGTAAACGCATTGGTCACTGCCTCAGGCCCCCAGGAGGTTTTCGATATAAAATGAATGTGCTGCTATTAAAGGGCTGTAGTTCTGACAATCAATCACATCCATCCTCCTGTATTTGGATCCTTAAACTCTCTAGCCTGTCCTGACGTCGGATCAGGGTTTGGTCCCAAACTCTGTGGTTAAATTCAGGAAGGATTACTTTCAAGCAGGATAAATACCTGATTACAAATGAATAAATATGATGCTGACCCCATGCCAGGTGTATTTCTACTCGGAATTTTTACATATCCCTTCTTGTTGTGAAATAAAAAGTATATACATGGTCGTCTTCTTCTTCTTCAAATGTTCATATTTATGCATTTGAGAATGCATTAAATCACCCAAAAGACATTTTGCTGTCCAGTACATGCACTTATGGGAGACTTTTTCATTATTATGGACAATAACTCTTTGCCTGGCTGGTCAATTACAAATATCTCAGAAAATAAGCCTTTCAATACATCAGCAAAAGTAAGGTGTGAGTGTGGTACACCCGGAATTGCTCTCTGTACACTTTTTACTTCACATTAACGGTGGAGACCCTTCGCATTAACACTCCAGACTCATTATCAAGATGTGTGCCTCCAATATTATATGGTAATACATCAACACATTTTTACTATTTAATTATTTTCTCACATCTATTACGTTGACACAATTAGTGCCTTTCTATGGATTAAAATAAACCCTGTATTGCTGAATGGTTCTGCCTAATCCAATACTAAATAGTGCATTCGGGAGCATAAATCACCTTGTCCCTCCCCAACGACCAAGTCGGTAGACTCAGCCCCAGTGGTCCGTGCAGCCACAGTAGATGTTATTTTGGTCATATGATGCTGACAGCCTGTATACCTGTAAAAAAAAAAAAAAAAAAAAAAAAAACCTATGACCATTTTTGTGTCACAGCAATATTTACAGTTTTGTCATACATGGTATACATTTAATCTGTGGCTCGCACTCCTCTCTGCTGAAATAACTCCCTCCTCCCTGCATTCGCTCCAGAAAATTAAGCTTATTCAACTGCTTCCCACATTGTGATTAACTCATGGCACAGTGTCAGCTGTGAAAAAATAAAGAAAAAAATCAATAGAAAAATAACAAATGATATAATACCATTGGATTCTGAGATTATTATCATATTTTTCCTCCGTATTTTGCATCTTATTCCCCAATAGTGACTTTTAAAATCCTTGATAGTTGGAGAGTTTCTAGGGACCTTGAAGGAGCAGCATGGAATTAATCTTCTGCTGTCACATTTCATTTCTTATGTCAGTCTTCATCTAGCTGACTTGCAGCCATTTCTGCCAATTATTGAAATTTTAATGACCAAAAGAAGACTCATCAGCTCAACCAGTGTAAAGTAATCTCTTCCTGACAACCGTGAACGTCGGCTATATGGTTTCGGTGAGTTCAAGGCAAACGCTTATCTATTTGTGAGATTTATCCAGATGTGGTGCAGCTTTCTTCAACATATTGGCAATAGTCGGTGCATCGTACATCCTCTAGACAGTGATTACTTGTTTTTGCCATAATGGAGAAGATGACAAAGTGAAGAGACAATTAAAATTGATCTGTTTGCTGAGCAATGGAAATCCAATCCACAGCAGTATTCATCTGCTAAACTTCTTAAATGTAATGAAAGCTAAACCTGAAGATTTACCACCGGGCTCTCTGTCATTTCTGGTTCATGTTCAATCACATAATTATTTCATTATTTATACCCACATTTATATTCACGTAGCTATTTTTTTTGATCGATCAAAATTCCTTGAGGAACAGTTGTGCCATATAACACCAGGTTTGCGTTCACTGTTCCGGAGTCTGAATAATCGACAGTATTTCAAACATTTTAATTGGTTGATTGTGAGAGTTTTTTTATTCACAGGTGCCGTGTTTGCATTAAAATTGCTATGCAATTCCACTGTTGAACAGAGATTACAGAGGCGTCCACAGTGTGTGTCATTTATCTCAACGTTTTAAGCTTTTTCAGCGGATTTCTTGTTAACCGGAACTATTCCATACCGTAATTCAAATATCCATTTCCGTATCCCTCCATCAGGATTCATTGAGAAGAATGATCAAATATTTGAGAAATGCTTCATCAATTCAGACGTACAATTATAATGGTGGAAACGCATGAGTTGGAAAAGCCCATAATCCACATATTTTGCATTTTAAGATTAATATGATGCAACAAGAAAGACTATCTGATGAAATGCCATCCACTAATGCGTATCACTTTTAGCATATAAATGTGTACTTAAATTTCTTTCCTTGAGTATTGGATTGACCTCTGAGATCATTAATTCATTGGGAAACACTTTTTAGTTTTAATGGGAAGAGAATCAGTGTTGTGTACTCGAAAGCCAACTGAAAATCATTCTTTGTAGGAGTACAGTTATTTTTTGGGGGGATAAAATGGGTTCTTTTGCTAGTTTACCGTGGATAAACAAAATGTTCTGCTGACTGTGTCACACAATTTTAAATACACCTATTCACTAAGCAATGCCATTGTTGTTTAATTATCTGTATCATAACTCTAGTCAGTGTAATTATTGCAGCTCCTTTTTTGAAAAACATCATAAGTCCAATGCAATGTTATAAACATTGTAAAAAAACAATGCAACACAAACAATGCAACTGAAACTTTTCCTTTTTTATTTTATCTAATTTAATTTTATTTCAATTTTTTTTACAGTATTTTTACTTACTGTTTCCCAGATGAAACTACCCAAAGGTAACCCCACCTTCAGTTTGTTTCCAAAGATTATTTTGCAAGCTGTTTGGGATCAATAACCAAGCAATCTCTGAATTTGAGGAAGATTTGCAAAATACTGTGTCCTTACACATGCTTTTCTTGATATAAAATGTTACAACAATTGAATTGTGTTTTTAAGCAACCAGTAACACCACCGAAGGTTTCATGGAGGTCAGTGTTTTTAATACTCTACCTGGATATTTTCGAACAGGTACTTCCTGATGAGCAACATCATGTATAGCTCGTTGTAACCACTTATTCTGTAACTGACACTTCCATCAATATCCACTCAGCCCTCTCCCTCTGAAGGTGAAGTCAACCCAACTCACCCAGTCATCTTGGAGGAACTCCTTTAATGAGAGAACTTTTTCGATGTCTTCCGGCAAATACTAATTCATGAAATGAAAGACAATGAATAAATACAATAAAAATTTAGTAGACAACTGCCATACAGGGGGCAAAGGAATCCAAGAGGGAAGAGTCACTGTGGCAACTTGATCTGATCATGCAATCTTAGAATTATTACAATTCTTAAATTATAATTCATGCTATGATGCAGAAAATGTGATTATTTAGAACGTCAATGTGCTGGTGCTTAATACAGAAAAATATTGCAGGCATTTAAACTGATTTTAAGACTATTTGACTTGTAAGGTTGGTTAATTGTAGAGAAAGAAGCAACTGTTAATATTAATGTAACAGAACCTAATGTAACACAGGCTATTACTTAAATTGTCTTGATGCTTGCAGCTTTATATGATCATAACTGTGGAAGGGACCGGGATGAAGACACCACTCTGGAACAGGAGAGGTAATTGAGAACCACAATATTGGTTGAAAATATTTAAATCATACCACCCCTCAATCATATTAAAAGCATAGCTGTAAGCACTTACAGCAAGACTTATGTCCAACAAGGATTGGTTTCAAATGAGATATGATTTTGAGGAAGTGCAATATAACAGCAAAATTGATTAAGTAGATAAATCTTGTGTCAGCATTTACCCAGTTGCCAGCATATGTAAGTGTTCAACCTCTTGTGGCCTAAAGTCCTCGTATGCCCTCGTATACCATTAAATAAAAATAAAAAAGAATTATGCTTAATTAATTTACTTAAAAGATAAAAAATAAAGAATACATATGTGTATTTATATATAAATGTACAATTTCTTTTTTAATGTACTTGTCCGACAACATTTGAAAAAACGCAGTCATGGAAAAAAACAAGAAAAAAAGTAGAACTCACTTCTAATTTCCATATTTTACAATTGTATTAATAATAAACAAGTTGTAAATTTTGAGCCAGAAAATAAATAAAATAAAATAAAATAAAATAAAATAAAATAAAATAAAATAAAATAAAATAAAATAAAATAAAATAAAATAAAATGATCTGATCTTGATATAACTATAATGCAGCCTCAGAGCGGCACAGGCCAGTGTCTCCCTGAGCCGGTCCCAAGTCCGGATAAATGCAGGAAGGGCATACAGTGTAAAACTTTTGCCAAAACCAAATATGCGAATAGAACCCAGGAATTTCATACCGGATTGGTTGTGGCCGAGGTTAACAATGGCCGCCATTGGTGCCGATAACCTACAGGGTACCAGTGGAAATTGGGCGACTATGGGTCGAAGAAGGAGAGGAGGAACGCATGTTCGGAGGCTGAGAGAGAAGAGGAAAGGCAAGAGTCTGGGACTGAATATTGGCACGATGACAGGAAAAGGTAGAGAGTTGGTTGACATGATGCACAGAAGGAAGGTGAATATACTGTGTGTCCAGGAGACCGGGTGGAAAGGTAGTAAGGCTAGAAGCTTAGGAGCAGGTTTTAAGTTGTACTATCATGTGCTGACAGCAAGAGAAATGGAGTAGGATTAATCTTGAGGGAGGAGTTTGTTAGGAATGTTCCGGGGGTGAAGAGAATGTCAGATAGACTTATGAGTCTGAAACTGGAAATTGAAGGTGTGATTCTCAATGTTTTTAGTGGCTATGCCCCACAGGTGGGATGTGAGTTAGAGGAGAAGGAAAAGTTCTGTAATGAGTTAGATGCAGTGATGCAGAATATCCCCAGAGAAGACAGAGTGGTAATTGGTGCAGACTTCAATGGACATGTTGGTGCAGGCAATAGAGGTGATGAAGTGAGGGGCAGGTTTGGTATCCAGGATAGGAACGCAGAGAGACAAATTGTGGTAGACTTTGAAAAATGGATGGAAGTGGCTGCAGTAAATACTTTTTTCCAGAAAAGACAGGAACATAAGGTCACTTCTTAGAGCGGAGGTAGGAGCATGCCAGTTAGACTACATCTTATATAGACAAGGTAATCTTACAAAGATCAGTCCCTGCAAAGTATCGGTAGGTGAGAGTGTACCCAGACAGCATGGGATGGTGGTCTGTAGGATAACTCTGTTGACAAGGAAGATCAAGAGGACAAATACAGAGCAGAGGACAAAGTGGTGGAATCTGAAAAGGGAGGGGTGTTGTATGCGTTTCAGGGAGGAGTTGAGAAAGGCTCTGGGAGGTCAAGGAGAGCTTCCAGATGACTGGACAACTACAGCTAATGTGATCAAGGAGGCAGGTAGGAGAGTACTTGGTGTGTTGTCTGGAAGGAAAGTAGATAAGGCGACTTGGTGGTGTGCAGAAGCATGTACAGAGAAAGCGAATAGCAAGTGCGACACTGAGGGGACTGAAGAGAACAGACAAGAGTGCAGGGAGATGCAGTTAAAGGTAAAGATAGAGGTAGCAAAGGAGAAACAAAGGGTGTACGATGACTTGTATGCTTGGTTGGACAGTCAGGAGGGAGAGAATGATTTACACAGGTTGGCAAAACAGAGAGATAGAGACGGAAAGGATGTACTGGAGGTCCGAGTGAATAAGGTTAGAGTGGGAAAGGAATTGACAGATGCTAGACGGTGATGGGAAGACGGATAGAGTACTTTGAAGGGCCGATGAATGAGGAAATGTAAGAGAGGGAAGGGTAGAAGAGGTGACTATAGCAGATCAAAAAGTAACAGAGATAAGTAAAAGTGAAGTGAGGAAGGCACTGAAGAGGAGGAAGAGTGGAAAGGCCGATGGTCCTGATGATATACCTGCGGAGGTATGGAAGTGTCTAGGAGAGGCAGGTGTAGAGTTTCTGGCTAGATTATTCAACAGGATCTTACAGAGTGCGAAGATGCCTGAGGATTGGAGAGGAAGTGTGATGGTCCCCATTTTTAAGAATAAAGGGGATGTACAGAATTGCGGTAACTGTAGAGGGATACAGTTGATGAGGCATACAATGAAGTTATGGGAGAGAGTAGTGGAAACTAGACTGACAGCAGAAGTCAGCATTTGTGAGCAGCAGTATGGCTTCATGCCTAGAAAGAGTACTACAGATGCAGTATTTTCTTTGAGAATGCTAATAGAGAAGCACAGAGAAGTTCAGAGGGAGGTGCATTGTGCTTTTGTAGACCTAGAACAAATATATGACAGGGTGCCAAGAGAGGAACTCTTGTATTGTATGAGGAAGAGTGGCAGAGAAGTATGTTAGACTGGTGCAGGACATATATGCTGGGTGTGAGACAGTGGTGAGGTGTGCTGTAGGTGTAACAGAGAAGTTTAAGGTGGAGATTGGACTTCATCAGGGATCAGCTCTTAGTACCTTCTTGTTTGCAGTGGTGATGGACAGGCTGACAGATGAGGTTAGACAGGAATCTCCACGGACCATGATGTTTGCAGATGACATTTTGATCTGTAGTGAGAGCAGGGAAGAGGTTGAGGAAAATCTTGAGAGGTGGAGGTTTGCTCTGGAAAGGAGAGGAATGGTTGGTCACAGCAAGACAAAATATATGTATGTGAATGAGAGGAACCCGGGTGGAACGGTGAGGCAACAGGGGGTAGACATCAAGAAGTAAGAGGATTTCAAGTACTTAGGGTCAATAGTCCAGAGTAACAGAGTGTGTGGCAAAGAGGGTTTGAGCAGGTTGGAATGGGTGGAGGAAGGTGTCAGGGGTACTTTGTGATAGAAGAATATCAGCCAGAATGAAAGGAAAGGTGTTCAAGAGAGGGGTGAGACTACCGATGCTGTACGGTTTAGAGAGAGTGACAATGACAAAAAGACAGGAAACAGAGCTAGAGGTGGCAAAGATGAAGATGTTGAGGTTCTCTTCGGGAGTGACGTGGATCAATAGGATCAGGAACGACTCCATCAGAGGGACGGCACATGTTAGATGTTTTTAGAGAAGGTTAGAGAAGCCAGAATGAGATTGACTGTCATGTACAGAGGAGGGATAGTGAATATATTGGTAGAAGGATGCTGGAATTGGAGCTGCCAGACAGGAGGTCTAGAGGAAGACTGAAGAGAAGATTTATGGACGAATTGAGAGAGGATATGAAGTTAGTTGGTATGAGAGAGGAGGATGCAGAGAATAGGGTTAGATGGAGAAGGTTGATTTGCTGTTGTGACCCCTGAAGGGAAAAGCCGAAAGAACAGAAGAAGATCTTGATAAAACTATCTGGATCTGTTTGAATATTACTTGTATCAACTATGAAAAACTGCACTAAGTGTTCACAATATTTCCTGATTTAAACCCAAATTCTTAACAATTTGAATTCAATATATTCTACTGTATGACATATTATTACAATGTCCAAACGTCATCACTTGAGGGTCAGGAGATCAGATCAGCAGCTGCTGAAACACTTCTTAATCTTTTCCTAAAATCCAATACAGAAGGCAATTTAATATGGGTTGTTTCCAAGGAAAACAATGTTTCCTCATAAAATGAAATAAAAAACAAATAGATACTGTTCATTTGTTACTTGGGCAGCTGTACGTCCAACTTTGACCTTCGGATGGCACGGATTTGCTAAAGATGCAGACAAGAACCTTAGCCTGCAGATTTGGAGGACTGACCCCAATCATTGCGCCAAACTTCTAAGGGCTGTATTAGAAGAAGAAAAGAAAAAAAAAATAAAAAAAAATATATATATATATATATATATATATATAATCAAGAGGAATAATAATATGAATAGGGAGAAACACCAATGGTGCCCTCGTAGCTCTTCTACTTGGCCCCCCAATTACCCCCTATCCGTTCACTGGCATTCACACGGCATTGGGAGTGCTCATGGGGGAATTTGTCGTACAGGAGATATTGATTAATTATGCTGCACACAATTACCCCATCAAATCGAGTGTGTCCTCCTCTCCCGTGGAAAGGTGATGTCAGAATTTTATGGGAAATTAAGCAGTGTAGCACCGCTGTATTTTCTTAGAGATCAGCAGAGAGCTAGGCGACTGAGCATATTTGACGGCTGCTTTGTATGTATAGGGAATTGCAAGGACAGCGGGGTAACGAGAAGGCTAACGGATCCTTTTAGACCAATGTCAATACTGATACCCATCATTGTTTGCACTCTCAGCAGGGTTCACGGCCTCCCTGTAATGTCTGTGGCATCTTGGTGATTGAGAGAAAAAATGACAGTGAGACAAATTAGAAGGGCATTCAGACACAGCTGCCCCAATAGCTCCCCATCCCCAAATGCATATCCACTCTGAATGCTGTGACGCCAAAGTTATTTTGGACATTGAACGGAGCAGACTGTCACTGAAAGAAAAGTAGTAAAAAAAAGAAAAGAAGAAGAAAAAAAAAAGTATGTGTAAATTTTGAATTGAATCATTTTTTGTCCATGTTAGCAAATGTAAATTATGGGGCTCGCATGTATCGCTGAGGAAAGTTTAAATTAGAAGAAAACGGGTTCAAAATTTTAAAAATGTATCACGCAAAGAGAACAGAAACTTACAATGAAAAATGTCACTGCAGGACTGTTACATTTGTCTGTTCTCCGCTCCTTAGTTAAAGTTTGGTTAAAAATAAAGCATTGGTCAAAATGGTTAAAACTCAGATCGGTTTGGCTCAGGCAGGGACGTGTAAAACTTTTGTAATAATATATCAACAGTATATTGTTATTACAATTAACATACACATAATCTGATAACGTACGATTGGGAAATGGAAGGCCTCGATGAAGGAAATTACTGAGGAAAATCACGAGCTATATTATAAAATATGTCACTTTACTGCGTCAGATTAAATGATTGACTTCCGACAACTTATACCATTTCGCTATAAATAATGAATAGCGAATAGAGCTTACTTTTACAGCTGCGACTGTCTCACTGTGACACGACAGATGAGACTGATGGACAGTAAAAGTGTCTTCCCCTACCCTCTTCATGACCCCCCCTTTGCACTCGACAACACTTCAAGCCCGGCAGAACATTAAACTTTTCTCCCTCTTTCAATCAAACACAAAGTACATTAATTTACTGCGGGGAAGATTGAAGCGTGGTTGTGATATACAAGGAAACAGTTTTGATGTTAAATCATTAAAGTCACTCGGAGTTTGAAGTTTCTGCGTGATCATTAGTATAATTTTTAATGAGATATTCATTTTCACATCGTGTTATTCCCCCACAGGCAGTCTGAGGGCCAGATGTATCATCATATTAGCTGCGGTTTTATGTGTAATTCTGATGCAATGTTCCCCTATAACCTCAGCATGGTACATACAGACAAACTGTACATCTGGGGAAGAGTGAGACGAGCAAAAAAAAAATGTGGCTTGGTTCAAAAAATAGATGGGAGGAGAAACCGCTTGCATTTGCATAATACAAGCTGTGTGTGTTTTTGCACAAGAATGCGTATGTGGTTTACACACTAACCCCTTCTGTGTTGTGTAAACAGACCTCCTCTATATAAAAACTACATTTCAGGATAAATAATCGTATGAGCCCGATGAAAGGGGAGCACATGAACGACCGTACCTGCGGGAATAGGAGGATGCAAACAAGCACCAGGATGGTGACTTGTGCCGAGCCTTTTTACATCCAATCTAAAATTAACACAGGTATCTCAAGTAACCGTGGGCCGCACTGGCTGACTTACAGTAGGTAGCGATGATATGAAATTGAGAAGCCAAAAGAGATTATCTTCATCAGTTACAGGCAATTTGAGTGCACCTCCCAAAGATCTGGTCGTCTATTGACCGTAGGCCAAAAATTAGGTTTGTTTTTATGCATCTGAATCCCACGCTATAAAAAAATAAATGGTCTCAACTCTTATAAGGCCCTCATACCTTGGGGGTTTGAAAGCGCTTTACACTAGATTGTATTCACCCATTTGCACACGAATGGCGGTAGCGCTGCCATGCAAGGCTCTAACCAGGCCACAGGGAGCAACTTGGGGCCCAGACATGTCTGCAAACAGACAGGAGGAACCGGAAATCGAACCGGCAACCTTATGATTGCCGGGCTTCCCACTTCGTTAGTACAGTCATTTGAAGGAAAAATGCAATAATTTGAAGAAGCGCACATTGACAGTTCATTTAGAATAAGCTGGCTAGCAAGTCATTTTGGATTTGTCTAACAGAATCAGATGAATACTATTAAAAATGGCTGATTAAAAAATCACGGGAACCTGCTGAAAAAAGTACTTATTCAGAGAGACTGATTTGAACGAAACTATCAAATCTGGAATCGAACTTTTTCTCTTCACATAATTGGCATGTCAGCTTTGAAGATCAGTGTCCAGTTAAAAGGGAACATGAATGTCCTTGACAAACGTCTGATGGTGTTTAGACACTAAAAAGAAAGGACCTCGAAACATCCCAGGTGAGCAGTCAAGCGACTAAACTGAGGACAATGTGAGCTTAGGGTTTTTAAGAATTCAACTTTGCTCTGAGCAATTTGTGGAGAGGGAAAAAAAAAAAAAAAAAAAAAAAAAACAGAGCCCCGAGAGAAAAATGGGAGGGAAAAACAGGACAAAAAAGGAGGCCTCTCGGGTGACGGGGGGGGGGGGGGGGAAAA
>CAAKHD010007223.1:14164-69164 GCA_901007705.1 Fistularia tabacaria
CCCCAGGGGAGAAGTCAAGCGACTAAACTGAGGACAATGTGAGCTTAGGGTTTTTAAAAATTCAACTTTGCTCTGAGCAATTTGTGGAGAGGGAAAAAAAAAAAAAAAAAAAAAAAAAACAGAGTCCCAGAGCAAATATTGTACGAGAACACAGAGTCACAAAAGGCACTCTCTCGGGCCACGGGGTGGGGGGGGGGACTAAATGCTTTGCTCAAGCTGATGTTAAGTGCTGTTCGAGACACTGAGATGCTTAGTTTGCACTTATATGTACTTATAAGAGTTGATTTAACCTGGAAGCATAATCCGAGGAACAAGCAGAACTAGGAACTCTGCTTTGGATCTGCATCCATCTGCATGGCTGAAGCACTTGATGGATGTAATAATTTTCCAGCTTCCCGCTGAACATCTGTGGTAAACCTCCATGTACCAGGCTACTAGCCTTCTGCAGTCGCTGTCCAAAATATGCAATCCCCCTCCCTACAATGGTTGGGAGTATTATATTGCATGCTTGGGTGAATGTTGGATTTTATGGTCACTCGGTTCACGGTTCCCTCTCTCGTGCAGATGGCTTGGAGGGACAGAGTCTGTTCTGCTGGTGGCGGGGGGGAAGGGGGGGGGCGGGAATAGTTATTTCATGTGATAAATATTCCGCTCATTCCATTGTTACACCCCCTCTTTTCAGAATACAATCATAACTCCCCCAAATGCACAGGCACATGCACACATGCGGCTGTCTGCACCATTCACAATTCTCCCAATACAAAATCAAAGAAGCGCCCGGATGAGTAACACAGCCTCTTCATACATTTAACTTTGGGTACGCAGTCCTCGTTCATCAAGGGAGAATAACTGATCACATTTGATTTATGTAGTCGAGGGAACAAGTTCCATGCATGCAACGTTGCTTATGAGCGACAAAGCAGTTTTATAAGTGTTAAAAGCAGTTTTGAAAGATACAAATGTATGGTTTGAAAGCTTAACCTCCCTGTTCAATCCATGGCTAGCACCTGCTGTCACCTTCTTCTCCAGTAACACAACCTCCAAGCTCCCCTCTATTAATCCCCCTACCTTGAACACATCAGTATTTTTGCCAACTGCATTGCACTTTGAGATTAACATTGCATGCTCCTGAACTGATTATTTGTAACCTTTTTTAGAAGACTGCAGCAATTTGCATTAAATGGCAACGTTGTTCCACAATGTCATTCGCGCCTTCTCAAAACAGCTGTGTTGCATCACACTAAGATGTTTCCTGGGGAAGGCTGCAAGAGACAGATCTCAGATTTTGACAGGTTAAAATCTTTTTTTTTTTTTTTCCTTTTCCTAACTTGCTTCCCCTTAGTGAAACTATTTGATTATTCACAACAATCATGATGAAATGCCCCAAAGTGGCATGAAAATGCATGGAAATTACGAGGCAGAAAATTGCCCAAAATTGTATCAAACCAAAAAGGGAAAGACACCTAAAAACCAGAGATGAATTTTTATTGAAGTAGACAGTTTATCCAAATATTATGGAGAAATGTTAAAATATTTGAAAAATATGCCTGAAAATAAACAAGAAATTGACCTAATTATCTGCTTTTTTTGTAGATCACACGATTCAAAATCAAGACATAGAATAGACATGTCTGAATAATGACACACTCAATATCTGAAGATATTTTCGCAAGTATTCATAATTCAATGTTTGCCTGGAGCTAAAGCTAAAATAAACAACGCGCAAATAAACTGTTTTCTTTCATGATATATTAGAAATAAAATAAATTAAATTAAAAAATACCAACAGAAAAGAAAAGAAATGGATGTCACTCTTTAAACCAACTACTCTATTAACTATGACATTTTGTATGCTATTATATACACAGCTTACTCATTTAAGTTTTTATTTACTTTTTTTTTTTGTCCGTCCACAAAGCTGATAGAATAACTTTCAAAAATCCCAAATAATCTGCCTCACTTATATCATACTTTCTCTCTCTGTGTGTGTCGGAGGAGCAGCTCTGAGGGATGTGTCTCTTCTCCAGTCATCCATTACAGAGAAGGTCAACGGTTTTCGCTTTGTCTTTAGTCTTCACACTACTCACGACCATCTGTTCCACAGCTTCTCCAAAATCACAAAATCACCAAACGAAAAGTCTCCGGGAGGAGTTGACCTCCGGCCCTGGGAGTCGGGATTACGTGTTTGTTCTGTAATTCTGGAGTGCTTTAAGTTAAAGCTCAAGCGGTGTTGTGCCGAAAGGTCCCGATTCTTATTTATGGCGTTCTCCATGTTCGTCAGATCATCGGCGATTGACCAACCTTTTACCAACAATTGCAATTGATATAGTTTCTTTGATAAAAACAGGACAGGAATTGATTTTACACTTGAGCAAACTCATCTGAGAGTGAGGTGAAGCCGTGGGAAGAGCTACGTTTTTATTGCTTTCCGTATGTCTGATTCACAAAAATGTAATTTTTGGGGTTTGGCAGTTTTACAACAGCAAACTGTTCTGCTTTCACATAATTTATGTGAACACTAAAGGGACACATTGATTGTCTTTATGGCTTTCCAAGTAACAGGAGAAACCCTGGACTGCCTCATAGACTCTAATATCAAGTGAGACCAGTATCAAGTTTACAAAGACAGAAGTGTTTGATATGATTTTACTGCTTTTTTCAATATTGCAGATACGACAAAGCAATCTAGCATAAGAGGCAAATCATGTTATTGCAGCGCAGTGGAATAACACAACTACTCTGTTATTTCTATCAAATGCTGTTTTCCACTTCTACGGGTGCAACATATCATCAAGTGAATCTAGTCATCCCATGGTATTTATCCAGTGTTATCCCTCCTCTTCTTGTCAAACACTATTTGCGCAGCGCTGAAAACAAATGTAAGTATAGGAGACTCAAAAAACCACGTTTTAAGACTTGCTGGCAATGGAGTCACTTGTCTGTCCCCTGTCAACTATCAGCAGGTGTCCCAGACCCTGCGCCGATATCCCTGGTTGTGATTCTGGGCCACGTGGGTCATAACGAATGCAACCTTCTGGAACACTCAGAAATTGCTGCACATATGTTGAACATGGCTCCTACGTCAGCGTGGCTTGGCCCAGGCCCAATCTTATCAGCCCACATGACTCAAATATATTCCCTTCCTTTCCAACCATTTTGATGTGGTTCCATCTGTTCTCACTCAGCAAGGGGCTGCTGATAATGGGCTGGCGGCTTGCGTGCACGCGCACGCGCACGCACACACGCTCACACGCACACAAACGCACCGTGGCGATTGTCATTAAATGCCGGATGTGTCGTTTAAATTTGAGTAGATAATGACTTAATAATGTCAAAATAATGCATTTCAGACAGATATACAGGGGGGCTCAAAAATACAAATTTGACAATCAATGGAAGAATGTGGTTCCCTAGGAGGATTCTATCAAACGCTTCAGCAATTTGTATTATTGATGAGTGTTAAACCTACTGTGGGCCCAATAAAAAAACAACAACAATAGAAATCTACAGTTAGTTCAAGTCTATATCTTATGTGGAGTTTCTTTATGCTTTTCTACTGTTTCTGAAACCATTAATCAGGAACAATATTTATTCCAAGGTAAATAAACAAACCAATAAAATAACATTATAATTAAGACTACCATTGGTAAATATAAGATAAGATAAGATAAGATAATATGTTATTTATCCCCATAGGGGAAATTTGGATGTTGCAGCAGTAACATTAGAAAAAAAAAAGAAAAAAAAAATCAATAACCAGTATACTTCTTAAATTAAATAAAAGTAGATATTGAAGCAATTATTGCACAAATAAGTAGCATGCAGACTTTTACAAGATAAGAAATAGAATAAGCTCAAGGGGAAAAGGGAAAGAGCCGATAAAAGAATTAAGACAATGGTAACCCCAATAAAAATCTTTTGGGGGAAAAAAAAGTAACAAGAGTTTTCGCGAGAGTTAACTTATTGAACTTGGTGATTGGAAATTCAGACTTTGTGCAACACATTAATTCTTTCTCTTGAAAGCAGGGACAACCCTTATTTACTCAGTGTGTCTTGAAATCCTTTAACCAGAACCAAAGCTGTGGCTGGAAGACTTCTCCCCATGCAGCTCTACCAGGGGATGTTCGCTCACTGGTGCGTGGTTGGTTGCTATGCAACAGCGAGGCACTTCAGCCAACTCGGGTTTTCCTTTGGGCGTGTAAGTTTTCTATTTTTTATTTATTTATTTTTTATTGCCAAAGATTCTAGGTGAGTTTCGATATGCCATATATAGTGCACTTGTCTGCTTGGATTTGACCCGTTGAACAATTTGGAGATCACCACATAAACAGCACATCAAGCAATTGCTCAGAAATTCATGAATGGTCTATACGGTATCTAATTCTAGACACCAACTGCTGAAAGGAAAAATAAAAAAGTCATCGGGTTTCATTTGGATAACTTCATCTGTTCTTATATGCGCCTCATAAATACCAGGCTTTGTGGTTACAAGATGAGCCAAAGCAGACCAGGAAGGGTTAAAAAAACATTTAATGATGGTAATAAATACAATGAAAGTACTGCCATCTGTATGAACGTTCTTCAACCAACTTAAAATATTACTTAATAAAATACCTTTATGCTAAATTGAAAGTGGGCTTTCAAAAGTGAGAACATTTTGAGACAAAGTTTGCTTCACGGCAAAGTAGCAAAGTAAATTAAATTGACGCTGTCACATTAATGTATTGATTCAGGATCTGGAAACACTGGATCCTCGCTGAGGGACATTTTATCGGGGGATAATGAGGGCATCAGTGTAAGAATAATATGCAAATCCAATACTAACAACATGCCAGCCCAAAGTCACCCAGGGGAAATTGAAATTGCTTGAAAAACAAAAGCTCCGGTCTCAGGATGATAATGCATGTTTTAAAACAATGTAAAATCTATGATATCCTTTGTCCCCTGCCATTACATGGTCTCAGGTCCAAGGTTCGGTTCACTTCTGGTTGGAAGGTTGCAAAACATGGATGCTTCTGTCTTCAGTGTGTCAACTTCATTGTCCCATGGGGAGAGATATTGATTACAAACTATATCAGAGTAGTGTAATAAGACCATGAGAGCCGGGACTGGTCTGGAGGGGTGTTTTCATATAGTGCCCGTGTATGTTTAGGAGAAACGACATGTTGATAAGTGCCCAGGTGTTTATGATAATGTTCCTTCACGCAGGCTTTTATGAGACAAAAAGGAAATCTTGTAAAATCGTCCTTTTGTCTTGAAAAGCTCAGTACAAAAGCGAGAACGGCGCTAAATCCGGCAAACTGTGGCGATACCATGAAGTACACGAAGCCGGGAGTGGGTCGACTCGCACCGCCGTGTTTAGACTCTTATGGTTTAAGTCCTGGAAGAATTAAGAGATAAAAGTTTACATTTGATATGATCTTCTCCGTGTTTGCTCGGCTGTGAAATGATACGGGAAATCAAAACTGCGTCTTCACCGTGAATGAAAGAATGACACAGGATTCAGTCAGCATTTTTTTTTCCTCTTTTTTTTTTTTTTTTTTCCCCCTCAGCCCCTCGTACTCTACGAGAGGCATGTCGACAAACAGAAAGTAGGCCGCCACTCCATGACCGTTGAAGGAGGTACGATGTACAATGGAGACCCTGGAGAGAAGGGGGTAGGTAGTTTAGTATTTCTCCTGTCATCCGTGTACATGATAATACAGCCAGGTGCACTCACAGGGTAATGATGCCCTGAACAGTGTCTGATGGAATAATTCTTCCTTTCCCGCATCTAAGCTAGATATACCTCTCTCTGTAATTTCACTGCCGTTCTTTTGTACCTCGGTTTAAACACGGGGGTACTGGGGTTCACACGCTGTGTAAGCATGGGATGTTGCCAGTAACTGTGATTTTTAATAAGATGTGTATTTAGTTGCTGTTCCAATTAGCGTCATGCAGAAGCCAACTAATGCACATTTGAGTTGACATTGCTTATATAATTTAAGATAACAGGTTTTAATAAAACACTCTCTTCATGCTTCATTTCCACTGATCACCAGCTGCTGGGTCAATTGAATAATTAAGAATTTAATTAAGCTTCAGTTTGGATCACAAGCTTCTGACACAGTCAAACTGTGTACTCTAAGCCTCAGCAGCAGAGATCAAATGGGAACGAGATGATGTTGTCAAGCTAGAACTCAATAATGTGAGCTTTATCAAGCGCTGAAATGGGAAGGTCTGAAGTAGCTTATCTGTTTGATCTCTGAATCCCCCAATTCCACCCCTACTATTTTTCTGCTTACCATATTATACCGCAGATTCCAGCGCGATCATCTAATTTATGGAGAATTTCACTGTGCATCATCCCACTTGACTTCTTCCCTCGTGATTGCAAGGATGTAATACAATACATGCTATTGAATTATTTGGAAGCAGCTCTCGCTGTGAACTGCGCATGTTGCCACTTGGCCAAAACAATTGTAATTCAACTCAGTGGTGCATGACCAAGTGTGAAATGAAGCTACGAAACCCTATGGTATTGAAGTATTGTGGCTCTTACTGTATGCCACCAACTGATGAAACTGATTTTTCAATGCGTGTTACACATGGAGGGTTGTCGTTTCGTTACGTACTATTTCAATTGGCAGTTCGATAACACTGAGCAGTCAACAAAACAACCCACAAATTGTTCTTTGTTAAGGGCATCAATACTGCTTCAAAAGCTGTTTTGTGTAATTTAGATTATTAGAAACGGACAAATATCGGATGTTAAAGTTTTGCCCCGACATTGGTATTAAGTGAATATGGATGTCAGGTATTGTGTGAAAACTAACCGAGGTGTCTGATCATTTATGCGCCGAGACTCCGATTAATAATAATTTTATTAAATATTTTGGCTGCCACTTAAATCTATGGCTATCGGCTTCCAACTTGCAAAGAATCTTTTTTTTTGGCATTTGGGCTTTCACTTGGACTGATTTAATCTACTCCCCTCATGCAAGTCTTGCTTGGGGTTGTTCGTGCCACACTAGTGTTTGCGCTGCAGGCCACTTGCCAGTTCTGTGCTTTTCCGTCTGCAGAGAAGCTACAGCCATGGCTTTAGAGAATGGCGGCAGGGGCAATGATGCCAGCTTGGCTGAATGTCATGTCAAATTTGTGTACACACAATGAAAGAAAAAAATATATGCATTCTTCGAAAATATATAAAGCAGTGCATATGTGTGATTCTGCCTTGTTACTGTCTATCTTTCTGCACCTGTTCATATACATATGAGCGTCTTCCAATCCCGAGGCTGGCTATAAATGGAGGTTGACACCACCCGAATGGGGTTATTTCCATTTGAATCCCAGTTGCCCATTCATTCTATAGACACAGAAATGAAAAGGAAGAAAAATAAAAGAACCCATGATTTGAAAATAAAACGGTGGTTCTTTGCCATTTCAGCAGCAGCACAATGAAATATGTACAGTGAAAAAAAATGATAGAAACCATTAGGCCATTTAAGTTCTGAACTGTAAACCCCAGACACGGTCAAGAGAAGAAATATTAGTTCACAAATGAGGAAGCTAATGCATCACTCTGCACAATTCAGAACCACGGGTTGGGAAACGGGACATCGCACGACTGCACGCTGCTAAACTTCCATTTGCCGATTCTCAAAGCCAGCATCTATCCATCTGCCACGACCTTTGACTATTTATTGTAACTGCAATATTATTTTATCATATCAGGGCAGCGAGTGTTTCTGTTTGCTTGGTTTGGATTTTTTTTTCATTCCGTTTATTTATTTTTTCTTAATTTTATCTTTATTTTGTCCATAATGACAAACCGTCACCAGCAACTCGTCAGTCCCCAAACTCAGGATGGAGTCCGTTTTGTGAAAGATTGCACAGCACGCATTGTAGCGTCCCTTGGGTGCACGAGGGGACCCTCTGCAAGGACAGTGTGCCTTTTTTTTTTTTTTTTTCATATGGCTATTGCCCCTAGCTTTTCTTTATGTGTTTACATCAGTATCCATGAATCCTCGGCTTTTTAGAACACGTTGGGGAGTTGAAATCTGTGTTCCTCGTGTTTCAGACCATGGTGAAGCCACTGGTGGGGAGAGCGTGACAGCTCCCATGGTGCAGAGACACACTGTCACAGCTGGAGGGTGCAATCCCTCACCTAGGCCAGCCCTTGGAAAGATTAGGAGTGTCACCTCCAATGGAGCACAATATCCAACATCTGAGAGACGCATCTACTGTAGCATGTTATGTGCTACTGATCTGTCCCTCCTGTCCCTATATCAGAGCGTGTTAGTGTAACGATTTCACAGCCAAATTGCCCATTAACACCTCAAGTTCAAATTAAATCTTCTTCTTTGACAACTACCTCCCTCAAGATTTCTTTCTCCCTGGTTCTTTTAAATGAGGTCAATAATGATTCTTATAAAGTGCAAGCTTGGTATGTTTTGTGCCCTACAAATATGCAATAGTTCTGTTCATGCATGACAAAGGGCCACCAAAACACTGGATACATGTTAATCCTAGATTCTGTCACTCCGAGTTAGCCGAATAACTCCGGACTGATTCCGTTGTAAACACACCAGATCAAATATGTTCTTTTATATCCACACGCCAGTCTGTGCAAATCAAACATGAGGGGAACATCGCAGTACTTAATCATTAACCCACCCTTCGATGGGCTGGTAGAGGGAGTCTAATGTGATTTGGCCCCATTTTGCAAACAGGAATGGCATGGCATTAACCCTGCTCCAGCTGATGCCCCCCTACAATAATACACTTTGCAATGAAGATTGCGGTCTGGTGTATGTTAACTGCTTGTGGGCTTTGGCGTCATAGTGAGCCTTCACTACATTAGCTTTGCTCTTTTTAACCCTACAGCGACAGCTCTTCCGGAACATAAAAACATCCATGCCCCCGGATGATTTAGATTTTTAATAATAATTGGCCAGTTTATATGTTGCCTAGAGTATGCAACAATGCAATCCCCATTAGGCAAACACAGTATATAAAATGCTCACGCTGTGGCCGCTCTCTCTTATTGTCGTGAGAGTGAGGAGTGCTGATCCGCTGACACACACAGTAATCAGCAACGGTACAGACACACACACACTGTAACTTCCACGGAAAATGTGCCCCATGTGAACTAATAGAATTCTGATGTAACAACACAGTGGGTCCAAGTATGATTCTGTCGCCAACAGCTTCATCCAGACAATTTGCCGGCCAGATGCTCTGCTTGTTTGGCAAAACATACTCGTATTCGCAGCTGTTAATGAAGTTGAACAAACCACCTCAGCTACTGGTAGAGAATACAATATCAGTGAACCTGCAATAACAAATATGTGCCTCATGGACATACTCGACGTAACACATGCATAGAGGCATAACAAACTGTCGATTTTGGCAAATCATGTGATCGGAGCAGAATAAAATCAATGAATCAATAAACAAACAAAAATAAATGATTAAAAAAGTAAATTAAATGTAATTTAAACAAGATAAAGTATAATAAAACGATTCAATGGCCCTAAAACAGATCCATTGCGAGTAACTCTTATGATATATATGTCTATGAACAGTTTGAACCACTTGCCTCCTGGCAGAATTCCCGTCTTAGACGGCTTTCCTGATGAATGACATGCTTGAGCTTTTGCCACGATGCCCAGAAGCAAAAACTCAATTAAGGCTTGTTGGTCGCAAGCGCCTCATCATCATTCTTATAAGCATGTTAATTCAGTGAGACAGGAATTGAATTATATAAAACGAATACATTATAGACCCAGGTAAAATAATGGCGTCGGTGTGTAAGTGTAAAGCGTGTTATCAACGATTAATATGTTTATACAATCCAACAAATAAACAGTGAGGAAGTTCACTACTCTTGCTGATTAATATAACGCATTTCGTGTGGCGGGACATTTAACAATCTATTCTAAATGTATTTGCAAGTGATAAAAAGTTGTGCCACTGAATAATCCTCATTGCGGCTGTCTTTAATGCAAATAGATATATAATAGATAATAGATATATGCATCCAATAGTGTTATCTGGGCAATATTGTATTTTATACACATAGTAAGTCCACTCTCGGGGCGGTTTGATCCTGATCTGTTATGCTCATGTGTAAAATGTGATGATATTTCAAATATTTTAGCTTTGAAATACCACTGACAACGTGCAAATGGGCGAATCAACATAACCGTATCAGTTGTACTGGTCTTGCTGCTCTCAATTTAATGCAAGCAGAACGACCCTGTCAGCTCATGGTGTGAACATGGTTTTCACACTCCCAAACATTTCCATCATGCCAGTGAATATTAAACTGGCTTGAATTGATGTCCTCAAAACATAATTCAACTCTGACCATCAAAGGAACAGCATGTCTGACCTAATCTTGACCCTTAGCTAACCTTGCTTTGACCTCATATTAAGTACCAACCCTCAACCTGGCAACTCATTACGGGAATTTGTCACACAAGCTATGCTGCAAAGGAGTCGACGTATAAACAACAAAGATAGTTTTCATGGGTTACATGTTCTTTAATAATAATGATAATTATTATTATTATTAGTAGTAGTAGTATTATTATATATATAATTGATAATAATAATAATAATAATAATAATAATAATAATAATAATAATAATAATAATAATAATAATAATAATAATAATTATTATTATTATTATTATTATTATTATTATTATTATTATTATTATTATTATTATTATTATTATTATTGTTGTTGTTGTTATTATTAAGTGTATAATTATTATTATTATCATTATCATTATTTTATCTATTGATTGGTTTCGAAAAGCATTTGTACGTGATGGTAACTCTCCCGATCACAATTAAGTCTATATGTACACCATGAACAAAGACTAAGTTTGATATTTATTTATTTTGATATTTGATAGTTATCATGGTTAAAATAAAAGTGTCAATAATAATAATGACAGAATTACAATATAATATCCATCCATCCATCATCTGACGCTTATCCTGCACTCAGGAGCCTATACCAGCTGTAATTGGGCAAGAGGCAGGGTACACCTTGGACTGGTCACCAGTAAATCGCAGGGCCACATATACAGACAAACAACCATTCACACACTAATTCGGGGCAAATTTCCTATTTTTTTCCTTTTTTAAGTTGCTGCATGTTTTTGGGAGGAAAGTCATGCAGATAAGGGGAGAACATGCAAACTCCACAACAAACAGCGCCCTTTGTCGGAGTTGAACCAAGGTGCTTCATGCTGTGAGGCCTAAGCGCAAACCACTGTGCCACCTGCAATAGAATAATAACCAATTAATTAATTCTGTAAGATTACAATAAGGATTTACATATGTAGGATTCTATATATGCTATAGCTCAACAGCAACTCATGCAAATTTGGACTCGTCATAATTTTTTTGAACATAACAGAACGATAAATGTTAATCCTTTGTGATTCCAGTCTTCATCATTTCCTTTAGGCTTTTTCCTTCAGGGGTCACCATAATCAATCAATGTTCTCCATCGAACCCTATTCTCTGTATCCTCCCCTCTCACACCAACTTCATATCCTTTCTCACTACCTCCATAAATCTTCTCTTCGGTCTTCCTCTAGACCTCCTGACTTGCAGCTCCAATTTCAGCATCTATCTACCAATATATTCATTGTACCTCCTCTGTACATGACCGAACCATGTCAGTCAGGCTTCTCTGACCTTCTCTACAAAACATCTAACATATGCTGTCCCTCTAATGGACTCATTCCTGATCCTATCCATCCTTGTCACTCCCAAAGAGAACCTCAACATCTTCATATCTGCAACCTCCAGCTCTGCCTCCTGTCTTTTTGTCATTGTCACTGTCTCCAAATCATACAGCATCGCTGTCTGAGCGATGCTCACCACTGTCTTGAACACATTTCCTTTCATTCTGGCTGGTGGTCTTCTATTGAATGTTACCCTTGACACGTTTCTCCACCCATTCCAAACAGCTTGAACCTGTTTCTTTACCTCTTTTCCATACTCTCCGTTGCTCAGGACTATTGACTCTCAGTACTTGAAATCCTCCAACATCTTGATCTCCACTCCCTGTGGCCTCACTGCTCCACTCGGGTTCCACTCATTTGCGCACATATATTCTGGCTTGCTGCAACTAACTTTCATTGCTCTCCTTTCCAGAGCATACCTCCACCTCTCAAGGTTTTCCTCAACCTGTTCCCTGCTCTCACTTCAGATCACAATGTCATCTGCAACAATCATGGTCCATGGAGATTCTTGTCTCACCTCATCTGTCTTTCCATCATCACTACTAACAAGAATAGGCTCAGAGCTTATCCTGATGAGGTCCCACCTTCACCTTGAACTTCTCTGTTATACCTACAACACACCTCACCACTGTCTCACAGTTAGCATACATGTCCTGCACCAGTCTAACATACTCCTCTGCTACTCCAGACTTCCTCATAATCCTTCCTTATAATACCAGAGTTCCTTTCTCAGCACCCTGTCGTATGCTTTTTCTAGGTCAACAAAAGTGCAATGCAGCTCCATTTCATTTTCTCTGTTCTTCTGTATTAGCATTCTCAAAGGAAATACTGCATCTGTAGTATTGATTCTTTCTAGGCATGAAGTCATAATGCTCCTCACAAATGCTGACTTCTGCATTCAGTCAAGTTTACACTACTCTTTCTCATAACTTCAATGCATGGCTCATCAACTTGATCCCTCCATCGTTAATGCAATTCTGTACATCTCCTTTATCCTTCAAGATGGGCACCATCACACTTCTTCACCATTCCTCAGGCATTTTCTCCCTCTCTAAGATCCTGTTGAATAATCTAGCCAGAAACTCTACCGATGCCTCTCCAAAACACTTCAATACCTGCACAGGTATATCATCAGGACCAACTGCATTTCCACTCTTCTTCCTCGTCAATGCTTTCCTCACTTCATTTTTACTAATCTCTGCTACTTTGTGGTCTACAATAGTCACTTCTTCTACCCTTCCCTCTTTTTCATTTTCCTCATTCATCAGCTCTTCAAAGTACTCTTTCAGTCTTCCCATCACTCTTCTGGCATGTGTCAATACATTTCCCTCTCTATCCTTAATATCCCTGTATATACTCCTGCACTTTCTCATTCCACCAACAAGTCTCCCTATCTACTTTCCTTCCAGAGAACACACCACATACTCTCCTACCTGTCTCCCTGATCACATTAGCTGTAGTTGTCCAGTCATCTGGGAGGTCTCCCTGACCACCAAGAGCCTTTCTCAACTCCTCCCTGAAAACCATACACACCCCTCCCTTTTCAGCTTCCACCACTTTGTCCTCTGCTCTGCTTTGGCCCTCTGATCTTCCTTGTCACCAGAGTCATCCTACAAACCACAATCCTATGCTTTCTGGCTACACTCTCACCTACCACTACTTTACAGTCACTGATCTCCTTCATATTTCCATGTCTATACAAGATGTAGTCTTCCTGCGTACTCCTATCTCCGTTCTTATAAGTTACCTTATGTTCCTGTCTTTTCTGGAAGAAAGTATTCACCACAGAGACACTGGCCGTGCCACCCGGGGGCTGCATTTAATCCTTTGTGGCTCCAATACAGGTGAATTTATCTCTATTTGTTATGCTATTTGCCCGTATAGATTTATTGTGAATAGTCTTTTGGCATAATTGTGGGTTCTAGTAATGATGTAGACATGAATCTAGATATTGTTTTCCTGGCGGTTAGTTAGTCAGTGATGAAAGTTTCAAGTGCTGAATTGTGTTTCAAGTCCAACCCTGGTCTATAATCATTAAAGTTAACAGAGAACCTGTAATGAACCCAAACAACAGACTTTAATTATTCTAAATGCTCTTGAAGGTCTGCTTTATCTCTTTTTTAGATGCTTAGCGGGTTGGCAAAACAAACAACATCTGGCCAAAGGTTTTGAAACTCCAAGTTTTGTCTGTGCAGTGATTAAAACAATTCTGTATGAGAGACTGTTTGTGATCATATTTAGTTTGAAAACATGGACTAAACATGCATATGAATGTAAGGAGACCCTAAATTGTCCAGATGTGCGAAAGAGAGAGTGAAAGGCTCTGTATCTATCTATATCTATGTACTATCTATATGTGACCCTGTAATCAACTGGCGACTGGTCCAGGGTTATCCCCACCTCTCTCCTAATTTCAGATGGGATAGGCTCAAGCATAGCATGATGGCATAAAAAATGGGAACTATAATGTTTTATCAGGCATGACTTGTCAAATCCTCACCAGTGAGAAGAATCATTGTAAACCTAAAAGACATCATTGTTACTACAGAATTAAGGTATCTCACAGAGATATCAATTCAAATTCAGAGCAATGCTACTTTTATGTTAAATATGTTAAAAACAAACACAATTTTGGTTGAATCAAAATGTATATTTTAAAAAATAATAGTATCCCATTTATGCTCCAGATCTGTTTCAACTCTTTTATTTTATTTCCATACATGACGTAGTAATGTAAGTTATAGATATCATGTGGCAAATATGTTGAAAAAGACTGGCATGTACAAAGCAGGGGTTGAATTGAGCTAAATGGAGTTGGACATGCAGACACGTGCGTATGCACAGTCACACATACACACATAAGCAAATACACACATAAGTTTGAAAAAGGTCAGAAAATAGAGAGCACTGTTGATACACTACCATTTAATTTGATGTCTGTGAGAAAGGACCACTAGCTGCAGAAGTAAGTAAATCGAACCTGATCCATAGACATCAACTTTTGAGATCTCAATGTCAGATTAAAGAACCAAGCTAAAGCAAATGACAAAAAGTTGGCAATTATTGGTATTAACTGACGCTCTTCTTCTTTCTGCTGAAAACTTAAAGAGCAGACATTGTGTTGGTGTTTTGTTATCAAGACACAAGATCAGAGACCTTTGTCTCACCACTGCCACCCAAACCTGCTTACTGTGCTGTTTGTCACTTCATTTGATTCACCAAGTGATTGGCCAGATAATTGAAAGCCCCCCCCCCCACCCCACCCCCCCCCCGTCGTCTTCCACCTTTTCTTTCCAATTCTTGGTTCCACTAGCTTACCTGCTAAGAGGGCTGACACCTGTCTCTCTGTGTACCTCAGACTTGGTCTGAGTGGCAGCCCCTGGACCCATCCATCCTTTCATTTACCCTCAGTATCCCTAATGCCCCCAGCCCCAGCCCCCCTCATCAATCTGCATCCTTAATTGAATCTTTTCAATACATTCCCAGTAGTATGGGAGGGGTCACCCGTTTCTGATTGCCTGATTACACTTGGAGCAGATTGCTTTTTTTTGAGCAGGTTGTTTGGATTTGTGTATATCTGTGCGTGTGAATGTGTGTTTGTGTATGTGTGTGTGTGTGTGTGTGTGTGTGTGTGTGTGTGTGTGTGTGTGTGTGTTTGTGTGTGTGTGTGTGTGTTAGTGTGTGTTTGTGTGTGTGTGGGTGTGTGCATGCGTTTTATATGCTTGTCTGTCACCAACCTCTCCAATCCAAAGATTTGTCGAATATTGTGCCACTGAAATTAAAATCTATGGATTCTAAATGTTTAAATATACAGCTACATGAATACATTTGAATATAAACAAACAAACTAAATAAAAAAACGGAATTAAAGTTTCAGCTCACTTTTTAGAAAAAAGAAAAAAATATATATATTTCAGGATTATTTGTTTGTTTTTTAATTATCATCCCATGCATCAGCAGGTTTAGTCAAAGAAAAAAAACACAGAACAATTTTTCTCAAAAAAGGTATTAGTTTCCAACTAATTTCAATAATTAATCGTGGGAGGCAGCAATCATCCTATGATATCTACATGCCCTATTGCTGATGTTGACGATGCGCCCAATGATGGCACATACTGTAATGATGTGAAACAAAGACGTGCAACAATGCAAATTAGGTATTGAGGGTAGGATAATGTCAGACAGCACAAAGAAAATAAAAGAAAAGAAAAGAAATGACCAAAAGCAGTGTTGCTCACTGTGGCTCAATTAAAGGTGCCTTGACTTACTTTGCCTTGGCAAAGAAAGTGTCATTGTATAAGGAAACATTTGTCCAGATTGTACACATGACAACAATAGTTTGAATATTTGAATCTTTGAACTCCTGTGTTTTACAGTATAAACTGACATAGGACATTGCTGCATCATAAATCATGAGCTGACAATAACCATGGTGAGATTGTTCAAGGAAAATTAAAATAAGGGGATGTGATAATTGATGCAGTGCAACTCATCTCCATTTTTGGCTGTGGAGGTTTGCTGTCTGATGATCTAATGATAATGTTGCTCACACAATCAAATTCTCTCTCTCTCTCTCTCTCTTTGTCTTTCTCTTTCTCTTTCTCCCCCTTTCCCATGCACAATCACCCACGGCTTAGTAGCAGGTCTCCGTCCAGGTATCAGAGTTACAAAATCTTGATAAGGGATGGATGAAGTCAGTCTACAAGACCATCAGAGGGGAATAACAGTGAGGGACACAAGCGTGGCTACGGTTGCACACATACAGGCATACAGAACGCAGAGACAGAGGTATTCAGTCAGAAACTGTAAAACAGCAACCTTGAAACACACCAGAAATCCCCAAGTGATAGGACATTTCCATTTCAGCGGGGCTTTTTTTCCATTCTTGGAGCTTGACCCTTATTCATAAAAAAACATGTCAATACGACTCCAGGTCTTAGCTTTGGTTAGATTAAACATAAGATTGTTTTTTTTTTAAAAGATATCACATGTATTGTGATGTGTTCCAAGAAATTGTGAATATGAAAGATATGAAGATGTGCTTTGAGATCTGGATCGGTCTTCATTAATAGATGGACTTTTATGTTAAGTATCAAAGTTTATCAGGGGGAATTGTAGTGGTTACTTTCCACAATAGTGCCTTAGCATTTAGGCTGTACACATGGTGAAAGTGTCACTGTTATTCATGCTTTTTGTAGTTGGGATAACAGTGCTACATTTTGCTCTAAAGGAATTTACTCTTATGGATTTTATCCTACAAATGATCAAACTGGATCCTGGTCTCAAGTTGCACTAGAAATGGATGCTGCTTCTAAAAAGAGCTGAAAAATGTTTGTTTTTTAAATGAGCTATCAGGCACTTTTTGAGTCACCCTGACAGTTTGAAGTTTCCCCAGTCTTGAACTTCAGCTCAGCTGGATATAAGCAAATTGTTCATTTCTCATTTGTTTAATATGCTTGATGAATGGTCATCGCTCACTTAAATTAGGCAAAAGGAAACTACAGCAATCCAACTGACCCATTAGAGGTCCCATCATCATAGCAAATGCACCCAAGCTGCCGATAAGTTAATTTATCTGAAATTGTGTTCTGTTAAGGCTATCTTGTACTGCTCTCTTAAGACTAAGTCACTTCAGCTTCAAACCAAGTAAAAGCCGGTCTAAGTGACAAATTAAAGAAAAGCATATGTGAATTATATTTTAATGACTAGTAGCGGACACACAAAAAAACACATCTTCATATGCACAAAGCACCCTATAATCAAGCTTTTGACTTACTAGACAACTACACTAAAGTCAGGATGAACTCAGACATGCAATATGTTATCCCAGACGGTCAGCTGACCAGATCAATTCATCTATTGATGCTTCTAGATCAAAAGGGGGGAAAAGTAATGAAGATAGTCAATTCTGAAATTATTCATACCCCGAGTGAATGAATAATTTGACTGATTCTGTTGCATTTTTTTGCAATAGACTGAATTTGGACATAACTGCTGTAAAAAACCCAGGTAATTTGAAGTGTTATAAATAGAATTAGCTTTGCCTTACAAGTCATCAAGCAAAGAGGGTCATAATCACTCTTTGTCCTGGTCAATTGGCCATCATAATAGCACTGTTGTAAGACAACTGTCACGGTGATGTTGGCCTCTTTAAGAGGAAGAGAGCTGACCCTCTTGGGCATTGTAGGTATTTCCTTTAAAACTCATCAAAGATGAGCGTATTAAATATTGAAGGGATTCAGGATGATCCCCTTTAACCACGCATCTGAATAAGTGATCTCATATTGCCCCATTTTAAATAGGGGAGGATGTTTGGCCTTGAGTTAAATAACACCTCTGCTGTATCACCTGAATTGTCGATTCAAAGGTTAAGCCCCAAGACATACCTTTGGGGAAAATTTGGGCAGTAAAATGTGAAACTATTGTTTTAGAGGTCACACACTGTCCTGCTTTGTAGTTTAACAGATGCTGCAATTTAGCCAAAGTGTTACAACACTCTCTCTTCAAATTGGTGGATGACGCAAAGTATCAGGTGCTAATCAGCAGCTCCAGTGGTTTCTTGTTAAAGCCAAGCTCTGATTATATGTCACTCTGGCAATGAAAAACACGCCCATTAATCGACTTATCAGTTAATGAATGTTGCAATCAATTGATTGGCCAGAATGCAGATTTGGCTATAGTGGCTCAGGATTAGTCAGCCATGAATAAGAGTTAGCCTTCACCTTAATCCTACAACAGAGTGAAAGGAAGTAGTGAGGTATCAGCATAGGATAAGTTGTATATGAGGCAGCAAACCATTGACCCTTTGTACCATTTGCTGCTTAACTCACAACCACAGACTCCACACACACACACACACACACACACACACACACACACACACACACACACACACACACACACACACACACACACAGACGCACACAAGTCCATATGGACACACAAAAATGGAGCCTGAGGGAAACTGGAGGAAAGATGCTGAAATGGCTGTTTTTCTCTGCTCCCCAGAGGGTCTGTTACGAAAAGCCATTTTAGAAACTAAATAAACAGGTCTGTTAATGGCCTCTGTTGCCTTACCATATTTCTGCAGTCAATGGCCTTGAATGGTTAGAATGGGAAAGGTTGCGTGGAGGAAGGATAAGCACGGGCCCTACACTTCTCATATTTTCACAGCATTTTCCAATATTTTGGATTTAATTTTGACCTAATATGCTGCCATTAATAGCACATGATAATTTTTCACAAATGCTCAGATACTTTATTTGTTATAAAATTGTCTTAGACGATTTTATAAAATAACAAATGTTTTCTTTCTAATTGGTTAGTAAATATTGTCTTCTATTTTTGTAAATGTCCATATTAAGTTTGATTAATGCAATTGCATGTTCCCTCCTTGTCTGCATGAGTTTCTTCCTCCCACAGTACAAAAACATGCCAGAGGTTCATCAGGGACCTTAAGTTGCCCAGTGGTTGTATGTCCCTATTTGCGGCCTTGTGATCAACTGGGGAGGGGTCAAAGGTAAACCCTGTTCCCCGCCCAATGACAGCTGAAATAGGCTCCAGCACCCCTGTGGCCCAGAGTGCAGGATAAGCAGCATAAAGAATGAAGGAACGATTCAATGAATGAATGGTCAGATGGATGGATGATAGAATGAATGAGTAAATGAATAAGTAGAATTAAAGTAAAGGGGCTGCAAGATGGTACAGTGGTTAGTGCTTCCACCTCACATTAAGAAGGTTCATAGTTTCCACTTCGACCGAGGGTCTTTCTGTGAGGAGTTTGCATGTTGCCTCTAAATGTGGTCATGTCATCAACTAGTGACTGTTTTTTTTTTTTTTTTTATGCGGCAAAGTGTCAAGTTTCTTTTGGTGACATAAACTTGATATTAACCTCCTTATTTTGAAGGTAAAGACCACCAAGGTCCTCTGCTCAAAGAAACCCCTGTGCTACAATATGCAAAGACACAATATAATTTCATTTTTAACACTATTCTATATTAATGAGATTAAAGTTGGTGCCCTATGCTCATTTTTTTCTTTTTTCTTGGGCCCAGACGCTGTGTGCTCCAGCCTTGCTGAGATAATTTATGCATGAACTTGTATGGTAGATGTGAAGCTAGTGTGGACAAGCCCCCGGCAATGTCCCGGCCATTAATGTACTGCATAAAAAAACAGCTCCTCCCTTAGTCAGTCCACTGAGACCAGTTTGCTGGCACAGCAGGGATCCAACACTGATGGCAAAGACGTTGAAGCTGAGTCTACTTTTACTGCAAATGACATTGCACTGTTGACCAATCAAACACATTATGTTAAATTACTTTGTAGTGGCCCTGCCATAATCCCACTGTTTGCCTTGTTATCGTCAAGGGTGATGATAACGTGATTATTGCTGAGGTGACTCCATTATAACCAAGGTGATCTCCATTTAGTGGCTTTTTGAGGCTAAGGTCAACAATTGGAGTCCGTTTTTAGAGATGTTTTTGTACCACAGAAGAAACTGGGACTTATTTTTGGGCAACTTCTTGTAATAAGAAAATATATGATCATATGTCAGAAATTTTAGGCACTCAACAAGCCCATGTCTATGTTTTGCCATTGTGGCAGTTGCAGTTGCCAGTGTGAATGCGTAGAAATGCCAAGTTAAAAATGGCCTCTGGTTGTGTTCATCCCATTTGAATCAAGACTGAAAAGAAGACTCTGAGTCATTAAATCGCTCGTTCATTTTCATTGTCCACCATCAGGGTGGATAATAAACATGAAGGGGAAAAAAGAAAAGACCCAATGACTACTCAAAACCATTCTCAGGTGCCAAGGGAACATAGCACCTTGAGGCAAAAATTTGTTGAAACTATGATGAACTGATGAATTACCTCTAGTTTTTATTGGTCTCACAATAAATGGTTAAGTAAAGCCTTTTTGGATTTCAGAATATATTGTTTCCAATTTGCACAATACACAAAAAAGTATTTTCAAATTCAAGGTCTAACTTGACAACTGCGCAAGAACTCTGCTGTTGATATGAACCTGCTTTGGGGCAGCAATTTCCATTTTCAAATCTCCGTTACAACAGGCAACCACAAAAAATATCAGCCTCGCTGGAAGTAACCTAGTAGTTTTTGTGATAATATGAAGTTCTTAGAAAAATGTGGATCAGTTTCTCTGCAGTACTTTGAAGACTAAAGTGCCAGGGTTGTGGATAAACTTTGATGACAGTGAAATTGAGTTGATTGATAAAAATTAGTCTTTTAAGCAGCATCACTTGCATGGATCTTAGCTTTGTCTTTTTTGACATTGTGACAAGTTTACTAATTATGATGATGATGATGATGATTATTGTTGTTGTTGTTGCTGTTGTTGTTGTTGTTGTTGTTGTTGTTGTTGTTGTTGTTGTAGTCATTGTCATTATCATCAGTCATTATCATATCATTATATGCCTATATTCATCTCGCAGCTTGCTTTATAATGTGACTGAAATACAATTTGATTCATCGATTTAGAATCTTTTTCTTCATTTTTCCAACAAAACTTCAGCATCATTCAGGTTATTATGCTCATTTTGTTCACACCACTTATTGGCTTATTGTTCTTTTATTGACCAACTGGAATACAGTGCAAACAAATTTCCTAGTTTACTATCTATTTGGTGTCATTGGCAGCAGGATACACACAAATACACACACACACAAATACACACACACACACAAATACACACAAATACAGACACACACACACACACACACACACACACACACTCACACACACAGACACACACATACATCGAGTTATGTTACATGTGAAAGGTATGATAAACTATTCACTATTGCACCATTGCACTTTGCTCTCGACATCCTTTAGGTGGGGATACATTTCAATCTGTGTCAAGTATACTGGTGCTTTGTGGATTTCGTTGCCACGAAATGGAGATAACGAGATGTTGGTGAAGGAGCAGTCCATGCCTGAGAGTCTATCTCAGCTAAAACGATGATTAAGGGGTCCTGCCCTTTAAATAGACAATCCTGTTGACCCAATTTAGAGTCACAATCAATCCAGCACTCGCCACATTCATTGAGACGCCAAGCATTGATTTTCTCTTTTCTGTTAGCCCTGCCTGCCTGCGCACAGCAAGGATGAGGGACGGGAGAACAGAGAAGACATCCAACTTACTAATACATGCACCTTTGCATTTATTATTGTTAGGACATTACTATAATAACAGACACACACCTACAGATGCTTTAATATAGAGACTAAGCATGGAATCCTGATCATTTGTCCTTGTATTATGCTTAGTCTTAACAACCATTGGTTTCTTTGTGCTATATTTTTCCCATAAAGAGCTTGAAATCTATTTCTTTTATGAAATCACTGTTCCAAACAACCCAGTTGACAAATATGATCTGTAGATTATTCTCGTTTATATCAGTTTTACAAATTCTTGATAATGAAAGCTTTTATGGACGGAATGATAAATAACTAGGATGAAATGTAATGCATTTTTTGTCAAGATTAATGTTTTGATCCATTATTGCTTAATTCTTTATGAGTCTGGGTTTCCTTTTCAAAGAAGAAATCTGGCCAATTTCCGTTGTATATTTCTGGATTGTTGGGTTTTCAATACACATTTTGATCAAGTGATGATCTTTACCTGAACCCGATGGCTTTGAATTGCCTCTAGACATGGCAGCAGAAATTTGTGGGCACACTGTTTGCCACTAGATAACTGATCGATAGTCCCACTATCTCTTTGCTCCCTCATCTTTTGCTTGTCAGTGATCCCAGGGTTTGAGCCTCCCGTGGTTGACCCTAATAAACCAATCTTTTTATTTGATAAGTTAGTATATCTTTTCTGCGCCAACACTTCAGGCAGGGTTTTATTAGTTATGGGCCGATTCTATTCAGGCTACTCTGTACTTGGGTTACTGGTTGGGGGCATGACGGGGTTACTGTACTTAATTCTGTTGTAATGATTTGGCACACATTTTGATGTGTTTTCTTTCTAAATATGTGTATGTATATTATTATCAAATATGTCTTATTATTATTATCAATATTATTGTTATTATTATAATATATAGTAGTAGCAGTAGTAGTAAAATTAGTAGTAGTCTTATCCTGATGTTGTTATTATTATTGATGCTGTTGTTGCTGATGTTATTTATATTGTTTGTAATGATTGCTTTTGTTATTGTTATCATTACTGTCATGGACTTTTTTTTTCGTAAGCTTCTATGTGTGTATTTTTTTTGCTTAACCAGGCTCTTTTATTGTTGTTTCATCGATCCCAAAACTTTATGTTTTCTCTTTGAGGGTATCATGAGGTACTTTATGTTTCATAGGCTCTGAACGTCAGCATTTTGGTTGTTTGCTGTAATCGCAACTTAAATCAACTCCGATCTAACGTTTTACCATATCTTTATGGATGGCTGTGGCAAAATGAAGATGCTCCAGAGGTAGTGCGAAATCTTTCCATCCAGAAATATTTTTTGTAATAGGTAAACATTGCCTGCCTGTATTCTTTATAAGCTTATAATTGAATAAGGGCAGCACAGTGGTGCAGTGGTTCTCCCTGTGTCTGTGTGGGTTCCCTCCGGGTTCTCCGGTTTCCTCCCATAGTCTGAAACCATGCAGGAGGTTAATAATCCAATAATAAATTGGAAAAAAGTCCCAGATGTGTTGATGAGAGCATGTCTCTATATGTGGTCATGCGATAAACTGTTCAAGGTACAGGTGTGTACCTCACCAATCGCCCAATGACAGCTTGGATAGGCTCAAGCATCCCAGTGACCATAAGTGCATAAGTGCAGGAAAAGCCATAGATAATGGATGGATGGATGAACACTTGAATAATATGGTGCAGATGGAGTTTTAGATAACCATGCCAAACTGTGCATTGGCCATGTCAGCCACCTATTGCTGACCCAGACATGGACTCCAATATACAAAAATACAAAGTGCCAAATTTAGGCCAGTATGTGCTGATAGAACACCAGAATCTTGACCTTTAGGCATAACATCTTCTTCACCTCTTCTTTTCCTCTCAACTTCTCCCTTCAGGGGTTGCCACAGCAAATCATCTCACCCCACCTAACCATATTCTCTCTATACTTCTTTCTCACACAAACTAACTTCATATCCTCTTACACTACATCCATAAATCTCCTCTTTGGTCTTCCTCTAGGCCTCCTGCTTGACAGTTCCAATCTCAGCATCCTTCTACAGATGCATTCACTATCCTTCCTCTGTAAGTGTCCTCTACACTGCTTTTAGTTACTTGGTCACATACGATTTGGAAATTGAGAACATGTTCCTCTTGAAATTTTACATTAAAGCCAATGTCTTGCATCTTCTCCTCTTCCCTTTTTAATAAAAAAGAAAACTTGGAATGATGCGCTCAAAAATGTTTCGTCAATACTTGGGCGACAAATGAGTAGAAGACTGCATCCGGTCCCAATATCTTGGGCCGCACCTACAAGTACTGCAAACATATGCAAAATCTATTTATAGACTTTAGCCTGTGGAGACATGAGTAGCAGCTGTTCTTTATGCCACTGGCTCTGGGTACAGGATGCTAGCACATTGTACAGATTGTGTTTACACAGACCTGAAGTCAAGCACAATGCGAGCCAGCCTTTCAGCAGATGTGACTGGTCAGATTCGATCATAGATCATCACACTGTGACACCTTGCACTGAAAAAAACTTGATGAAATAATGATGCATTCTCTATTTCGAACCCTCCTCTCACTCACTCCCTCACTCCCTCACTGAGTCACAAAGGATGTGAGGTTTTTGTGTTTTGTGTATCTGAGCAGCCTTTGCTATCGAAGGATACATATTGATGATGTTATCAATATGCATCCTTCGATAGCTGTGATTTTAATATAATTAGTGTTGGATCAATACTGCACCCTAGTCCGTGGGACTCAAGCGTTGCCAATACAAACACACTTGCATATTCACACACAATCAGTTGTTGCATGTAATTCTCAAAAACAAAAAAAAACAAGAAACTGGATAAATCCATTTATATATATATATATATATATATATATATATATATATATATATATATATATATATACACACACACACACACACACACACACACACACATACATACATACATACATACAATAATCTGACAGCCAGAAAGTTTGAAGGATGGTAGCAATTGACTGCAGAATGTTGACAACCTCTTCACACTAATACTTTTGGACATATAGTGTATACACACACACATAGATATGTATATATACAGAGATATACATATATCAAATCAACACTACCACATATGGCTCACCACTATGAAGCTGTTGTGAAATGTTAAGTTGGAATCATGGAGGAGGATGGGTTGCAATGTTGACCATTAAAGGCTATACAAGACTATCTTTCTTTTCTTTCTTATTTTTCTTGGTTACCAATATTTGGACCCCAGTGAATAAAAAAAATATTTCACAAAGACAGCATGTCCCCTTGGGATTCCTCAATATTGCCTTTTTCTCCTTCCCCCTTTTTCATAAAATCTTAGTAAAACCACTTTACTGTACGTTGACAACTGTGTCAATGTCAGCTAGAAAAGGCTGTCAGATGAATACAGCTCTCTAGCAACAGATCAAAAAAAAATCAAAAAATCCATGGACTATGTCTGGGAAATTTGAAAAACTAAAATAAACAGCTAATAATTCAATTAGATATCAGATATAGGATCCCTATGCCACCCACCAAAAATATATAGGAAAATCAAATGGCAGGCTGAATTGGTGTAGCGTATTTGTATATCAACCTCAAGTGTGAGGTTTTTGTGTTTGCAAAAAATAAATCCGTTTATTAATTAAGAACAAATGAATGTATATGTAATTCATTTCCAGTTGTCTAAGCAAAAAAAGAAAGAAATATATAAGTTTTCAAAATTAAAATGTAGTCCATTTTCATTTGATTGAAATTTTAACATAATTTAGAAATCCACAGCACACAATAAATGAATATCCTACAATGTTACTCACTGGAGTGGATTGATGCTCTAACATTATCTGTGGCAGAACCAAGTTGATCAAGAGGGACAGCACTAAACAACACATTGGTGGTCTTGATTGGAAGACGGGGAAGTCCACCAACATAATGTAGTTTGCACATGCTGCAGGAAGGAATTTGTCATTTCAATTCACTAAAGCACTTCCAGATGAAAGTACCGTATCAATGCGAGGTATAGGTCAGGGATTCCTCCTCAAGTACTTTGGTTATCATGAAGCTTGGCTTGTGCCAAAACCCCACGGAGTGTAATGTAAACATGTTATTTTGTCTCAGTAGTTAGCTAATAGAGGGACAAATAAGTATGGATATTTGTTTGATTACTGACAGACTTGGTTGGTAAATTTGGTGTCATTTGTATTTTTTATGTATTTGTTTTTATTTCTATTATCCACTGTGGACACCTCATATCTTCTTTAATTTAAATAAAATATACACACACATACATAAATTTGTGTTTGTGTGTACATATGGATGTGGGTGTGAGTGCGCGTGTGTGTACATATATATTTATTATTTTAACTTTACTGAAAGGATATAACAGTAAAGTAAATTCCTTCTGATGCACATATACTACCAAGCAACAGCTAGTGGAGCAGCAACTCCACTAGGTATTGATACGACTTCATCTCAGGTTTTACATTTATATCGTTAAAGAACCTAAGCCATTCTTGTGGTAGAATGTAAGGTGGGTCTTGTGAAAGAAAATTGTTCTCGATTGTAAAATCCTAAGGATGTTTTGCTTCTCGACTGTGGGACTCATTCAGAATTACTTCCAACATAGCCACTTGGATAATTTGGTTTAAATAGGATTTAGTTTATAACCCTTACAAACACCTGACCAATAATTGTTCGATTGTCGCCTTACAGGTCTTGTAATAATGCTGCTGAGTCGTCAGATCTTCATTAAAGTTACCCCGTGGAGTTTTTCTCATAAATTAAATAAGGTTATGGTAAATTCTGCGTTTCTCGGTGAGTCAATTGTGTGTCCTTGGGGCTTAACAGATGGAAAGTTTTAGAAGACTCTATAGTTTGGAGATGTTACCTTGCAGTCTTTCTTGCTAGATTGGTTTCTAACACTAACTATTGTTCTGTGGGTGACCAGAATATAGTAAGTCTCATGTTTAAGAGCTTGTTTGTGTTTGCATGTGCCCCTCCTCTGGAGTGTGGATCCTCTCAAAATCATAAACCTCCTGAGTAAGAAGCAAATAGCTTATCCTGTCTTATTTCATTTTATGCATGTATGGATATGATTTATTTACTGCTACCCAGATTTGAAACACTTGATGGTGTGAAAATGCATTGCACTTGACAAATGATTCTGAATGGAAAACCTGTTTGGCCTGCATTTGTAAGTGTACGTGTTACCCTGTTGTCAACCTCAGTGTGCATCCAATCCGGTCACATACCAAGAAGAGTAATTTCATTAACCATGATGACAGGCTGTCATCATCAGTCATGTACAGAGATTTTAAAGCAGATTTGAGAAAAAAAAAATTGCTCTCGCTATGCTGCTGTAATGCAGCAACTTGAAAAGTTGTGATGAAAAAAAAGAGTTAGTGGGGGACGGGAGTAGGGCCTTCATGACCAGCGCACCATCACCTGGACCTGAGCATCTGAATTTCTATCGGAAAAATCTCTGATCTAATAAAATACAGCCTTTTTGAACTACTCAGAATGTGGTCGTCAAATGTCACGGTAATTTTTTGTTTCTGTCATAACTCAGATATTGACATGCTAGATATAACAAATTTGGCTCTGATGTCTTTTAGGACAAAAAAAAAAAAACAACTTCTCGGATTAACAGGGCATAAGGTCAATATCATTGGATGTATGCATGTATGCATTTGTGTATGTGTTTGGTTATTTATTTATTTATTTATTTATTTATTTATCAATTCTGCCAAGATTCCCCAGACCAAAAAGCAGCATCTTCTAAATAATAGTAACAATGAAAATAAATTCATTGAACAAATACTTTCCATCAAAATGCTATATAAATCAGAAAAGTTAAGAGTAGTTGTTATATATAAACAGCCCGACAACACTAACAGGAGTTACATTTAAGCATTGGTAAGCTTTCAAAGGTCCCGATGAATGATTTCCTGTCTAGGTGTGAGGTCAAATTGGTTGTCCAAGGTTTATGGGGTATATAGGTCAGGTCATGTTTATAGGAGCAGGTAAGGTGTTAGCATGATGGTTCATTTATGTAGCTTATTGTTAAACAGATGATTTATTCTACGGTTTGCCCAGAGTGCTGTTTTCAACACTCGGCAAATGTTCTTTCTTCCAGTTCTCTTTCTCTGTTTCTCTCTCTCCCTCTCTCACTCTCTTGCTCTTTCTCTTTTTGCCACTCTTTTCCAAAGACACACACACACACACACACACACACACACACACACACACACACAACACTATCACCCTAAATGGCTTTTCATCAGCAGTTATAGTTTCATACGTAAAATCAATAACAATGTCCTTTTGGGGGTGTTTAAGAAGAATCATTGAGATAGTCTCAATGAGTTCTACACACACGCACACACACACACACACACTTAACTGAGACCATGCATATCACATCGCACCTCAACCATGTAAATGGAGCTCACAAAACAGTGTGAAATCCACATCTATAATATTGAATGGTGAAAGATTCAGCAGCAGTACTTGATGTCTATCCTCTGCCTCATTCCACAGAGAACTATATACAAGTGTGTGTTTGTCTGTATGTGTGCCTACTCTTTGCAACCTAGTTTTTTTTTTTTCCCTCTTCTTTTCTTCCGCTTTTTCCAGTGAAGACAGAGTGAACTCCATCAAATCACTCTCCTAGTGTGAGAGATGTCTTTTTCAAGATACAGGGCTAGAGGAAGGGAGGGAAGGTATCAAAACCTGTTGAATATTTTACAAGTCTACACTTCACTACCCCACAGCAAGAAGTCCCTGATGGGTTATGTGTTTGTTGGAGAGGGAGAGTGTATTTTTGTGTATGTGTGCGTGTGCGTGTGCGTGTGCGTGTGCGTGTGCGTGTGCGTGTGCGTGTGCGTGTGCGTGTGCGTGTGCGTGTGTGTGTGTGTGCGTGTGTGTGTGCGTGTGTTTGTGTTTGTGATGCAAAAACAGTGCGAGAGAGTGAGAGAGAGAGAGAGAGAGAAGAGAAGAGGAGAGGTTCAAGTTTGACAGCTACCATATTCGGTATCTCAGGCCTTCATGGGTCTTCACTTGTGAGTCATGGGTGTCTCATGCCAACAGTGCACAAACTGAACTCGAGTTTAAAAAAAGGGAAGGAAAAAAAAGAAAGAGAAGTGTAACTTTACTTTACGCTCCAAACGCAAACATTGGAACTGAATTCTCAGTTCAGGTTAAATATGCTGTCTCTGCCTGTCTGTGTAGTCTGGGAACAATCAACCATATGTCACAAGGCAGGTTTCCTTCAATTGTATCATACCCGTATTTTCAGAATATAGGCAAAGAAAAAGACGCATAATGCTTAAGTTTCCATCCATTGTTGCTCTTCTCATTAAAGCCATTTCATTCACTTCTCTGTCAGACACTTTTATTTTCTCACCCCTTCAAGTACAAATCAGTGCTCGTATTGAATTTGTGAATTAGCCAAACACAGTGTAGAGTTAAGACTTTAATGACCCATTTGTTGATGAGTAATAAAAAATTAAAATATTTCACAGTGCCGTTTCCCTTGACAAATATATAAATCAATCACCTCTGGATGTCCTTTTAATTGTTTTTTGTACTGGTGCGCCTGACCATATAAACTGAAGGTTTGATAATATCAAACTGAATACGTGTTTAAAACAGTTCTTGAAATGTTTGTCTGATATATGCTAGATGAAGTGAATCTTTGTCAACACTGATTTTACCCTGAATTATTTCCAGAACCTTAAAATAAATAAATACAACAAATCCATGTAATACATATCCATTTTTTTTCTTGTTCCCTAAGTTAAACGGTTCATCGTTAATTTCCAGGTATAATGATGTACTTAGTTCACCACCAGGAGTCCTTATTTCACATCAATCAGCATGAATGCTAACTGAAAAAAATGAATTCAAATGGCTGATCTAAAACCAATTGTTGCGACAACAAATATTTAGAATCTAGTCCAGGTTCAGTACAAACAAGCAAACATAAGACTGACGTGGAAACAGGAAGAATTGGTTTGCCAGCAATTCAGTTTCAATACTTTTAAAATTTCAAATGAAGAGGAAGAAGGAGGTATGTTTAGTAATTTAAGGTGGTTCTAATATATATAAATGATTTTTACAGAACCCAAGGGAAGGGTATTCAAAATTCCATTGTGCTGTACAACATGTGGACCATTAACAGTTTAAAACTAACAGGAAAAAAGAGGTGGATGATAAATTCCCCCCAACACTGAATGACAGTGAGTTATTGAAACACACCAGATTGGATCATGTGGGAATAATGTTTGTAGTCAATCTCATTAGAGATCTGCTCGTATCTACCACCCAACACAGTAACGTAATAACCCCACAAATGATATGAAATTTGTCAACTGAAAATGTGCAGCACTAGTGATGGGGGTCTGTCCGACCCCTCCTTCAGTCGAGTGATCACACACACAATTGAAGCTCCATTTAATTTTCAGTCGATACCACCTTAGAATGTTTGGTAGATTGATTTAATACTAATTTAAGCAGAACTTTTTACAGGGCCAAATCCGTGTCTGGCATGAAGACAAGCATGCCCTCCATGTTTTTTCCTCAAAGTTAGATGCACTTAAAACCATGCAATATCCTTAATTTTTGTCTAAAATGCTGAAAATGTTTACTCATTTGTTTCTCTGTTATATTTTTTTTAACCTTTTTTGGATATGTGAATTGGTAAAAGGCAATTTAGGAAGCTCACAAATGATTTTATACAATAATGCGTTTATATTTGTTTTTATACGTATTTGCATATTGAAGGATGTATCAATACATCATTAATACACACACACATATATATACACACACAGACACACACACACACACACACACACACACACACACACACACACACACACACACACACACACACACACATAATGGACTTAGTTAGATGTAGTGATGCAGAATATTCCCAGAGATGAGAGAGTTGTAATTGGTGCATACTTCAATGGATATGTTGGTGCACACAATAGAGGTGATGAAGATGTGATGGCCGATTCATATCCAGGGTACGCAGAGGGACAAATGATGGAATGATGGAAGACTTTGCAAAAAGGATGGAAATGGCTGTAGTGAATACTTTCTTCCAGAAAGCAAAGGAATATAGGGTAACTTATAAGGGGAGAGGTAGGAGCATGCAGATAGACTACATCTTGTATAGACGCCGCAATCTGAAAGAGATCAGTGACTGCAAAGCAGTGGTAGTTGAGAGTGCAGCCAGACAGCACAGGATGGTGGTTTGTAGGATGACTCTGGTGACAAGGAAGATCAAGATGACAAAAGCAGAGCAGAGCACAAAGTGGTGGAAGCTGAAAAGAGAGGGGTGTGTATGGTTTTCAGGGAGGAGTTGAGAAAGGCTCTTGGTGGACGGGGAGACCTTCCAGATGACTGGACAACTACAGGTAATGTGATCAGGGAGACAGGTAGGAGAGTATGTTGTGTGTCCTCTGGAAGGAAAGTAGATAAGGAGACTTGTTGGTGGAATGAGAAAGTTCAGGACTATATACAGAGAAGGTGGTTAGCAAAGAAGAAGTTGGACACTGAGGAGAGTGAAGAGAACAGACATATAACAGGGAGATACAGCGTATGGTAAAGATAAAGGTAACAAAGGCAAAACTAAGGGCATACGATGACTTGTATGCTGGGGAAAGAATGATTTATGTAGGTTGTATTGTATTGTATTGTATTGAAATATGCTAGAAGAGTGATGGGAAGATGGAAAGAATACTTTGAAGAGCTGATGAATACTTTGAAGAGCTGATGAAAGAGGAAAATTAAAGAGAGGGGAGGGGAGAAGAGGTGATTATTGCAGACCACAAAGTAGCAGACATTAGTAAAAGTGAAGTTAGGATGAAGAGAAAGCGAAAAGAGAATGGAAAAGAGTTGGTCCTGAGGAAATAACCTTGGAGGTATGGAAGTGTCTTGGAGAGGCAGTGGTGGAGTTTCTGGCAAGGTTATTCAACAGGATCTTAGAGAGTGAGAACATGCCTGAGGAATGGTGAAGAAGTGTGGTGGTGCCCATTTTTAAGAATAAGAGAGATGTGCAGAATTGCGGTAATTATAGAGAGCAAAGTTGATGAGCCATACATTGAAGTTACGGGAAAGAGTAGTGGAAACTAGACTGAGAGCAGAACTCAGCATTTGTGAGCAGCAGTATGGCTTCATGCCGAGGAAGAGTACTACAGATGCAGTATTTGCTTTGAGAATGCTAGTACAGGAGAACAGAGAAGGTCAAAGGGAGCTGAAGCATACGACAGGGTGCCGAGAGAGGAACTCTAGTATTGTATGAGGAAGTCTGGAGTGGCAGAGAAGTATGTAAGGCTGGTGCAGGACATGTATGCTGACAATGAGACAGTGGTGAGGTGTGCTGTAGGTGTCAAGGTGGAGATGGGACGTCATCAGGGATCAGCTCTGAGCCCCTTCTTGTTTGCAGTGGTGACGGACAGGCTGACAGATGAGGTTAGAGAGGTATCTCCATGGACCATGATGTTTGCAGATGACATTGTGATCTGTAGTGAAGCAGGGAAAGGTTTAGGAAAGTCTTGAGAGGTGGAGGTATGCTCTGGAAGGGAGAAGGATGAAGGTTAGTCACAGCAAGACAGAATATATGTGTGTGAATGAGAGGAACCCGGATGTAACGCTGAGGCTACAGGGAGTGGAGATCAAGATGTTGGAGGATTTCAAGTACTTGGTGTCAACAATCCTAAGCAAGGGAGAGTGTGGAAAAGAGGTAGAGAAATGGGTTCAAGCAGGTTGGAATGGGTGGAGAAAAGTGTTAGGGGTACTATGTGATAGAATAATATCATCCAGAAATTAAAGGACAGGTGTCCAAGACAGTGGTGAGACCAGCAATGCTGTATGATTTGGAGACAGTGACAATGACGAAAAGACAGGAGGCAGAGCTGGAGGTAGCAGAGATGAAGATGTTAAGGTTCTCTTTTGGAGTGACGAGGATGGATAGAATCAGGAATGAGTCCATCAGAGGGACAGCATATGTTAGATGTTTTGGAGAGAAGGTCAGAGAAGCCAGACTGAGATGGTTCGGTCATGTACAAAGGAGGGATAGTGAATATATTGGCAGACAGATGCTGGAATTGGAGCTGCCAGGCAGGCGGTTTAGAGGAAGACCAAAGAGATTTATGGACGTAATGAGAGAGGACATGAAGTTCGTTGTTGATAGAGACGAGGATACAGAGAATAGGGTTAGATGAAGAAGGTTGATACACTGTGGAGACCCCTGAAGGAAAAAGCCGAAAGGAAAAGAAAGAGGAAGACAGGCCTTCTCAGGAGTTTCATATCCAAACGTTTCCATTAATTCAATCACAAAGCCTATTCATCTTTCAAAGTTGTGCAAGCAGAGTGAAAATTAACAGATCTGAAAATACCTCTTTATGTTGTAAAATGTTTAACTACAACAATATCAGTACTTCAACCCTTTATTCATCTTGGATTGTTTCATTAACTAGAAGACCATGAGAGAATGCTAACATCTGTCTTAAAAGTTGTGAAAAAAAACTCAACCAGACCACTTTTGAATTTAACCACATTCTTTGCTTCATTCTTGAATTCAAAATCATCAAATTGGAAAGGCATCTACTGACAAACGAATGTGACCATGTTAAACATTGTTTTGTGATAAAAGTTAACGAAAAAGAAATCTAATTATTTATAGATAAATAGATAAACATTTTTTTTTTTTTATGATGTATAGCACAATGGCTGTATTTAATGACAAATATTTTGATATAGTTTGCTAGTTGTATGCATACTATGTAAATAATATTGGATGATTCATTGTTGTTGAAATATGTTCTCCATATATATAAGAATCCAGAAGTCCAGTACTGGTCTAACGCAAACTGCAGCTAAGTGCTGAATTTGTATAAAAGCCACATTTTGAACATTAGCGGGATGTGTGCTCATCGGTGCAACATTAAGTTTAGTCTAAAAAGCAAACCATCTGGCTTGCAAAGTCATTATTACAGTGGTATTTCAGAATTTCTGTATAAGGGGGGCTTTAAATTCCAGCATTAGCCAGTGTCATTGCCCCTCTCTCTCCATCTGATTGATAGTCTTTCCAGGAAGTTTGGCCTCATGTTGAACTCTCCAGTCTTTGCACCTTTAAATCATCCATGACCTGCCCGCCTTCATGCCACCTCAACACACACACGCACACACACACACACACACACACACATGCACACACACAGGAGAGAAGGTGAAAAACAGCATAACCTTTCCTTTAGTTCAAGCCATTAGTGAACATGTTGCCTGACTGCTGCTTGACACCTATCGTAGTATCCCATTATTATTGCAGATTTCATCATTTTATAGGTTTTCATCAGTCATTGAGCCCAGTCCATCAATCAGCTGAGTAGATATGCAAGCAATGTACAAACAGGCAAAAATACACCTCATATTAGACATGTGAGGACAGAGCGTGAAACGGCTACACACACAGTCATCACTCACTCGGCAATAGAGACAACGCCTCTCTTTTATCAATCCATCCCCATCATCCCCTCGCTCAGTACCTCCAGCCCCGTCTGCGGGCATCATGTATCACTCGTCCTCCATGCTGACAGGCCATCCCTCCATCCTTGGTGATGGAGGAGGCTTTGGTGGACAGCTGGATTCCTAAGCAGACACATGATGTTCTGATTTGCTCAGCTGCAGGCCTTGGATTGCAGTCCCATTGATCAATGTTGTGGTTTGGCTGTCGAAACCTCCAGAAGAAATGCAGTTTCTATTGACAAACATGCCAGACAGGGAGGGGCAATTGGATCTCAATAAGAAACACTTGAGGATCACAGAGTAGGTATCAATCTTCTAAACTCCTGGTCAGAACCATTTGTGAAGCAAACAGTACCATCCATAATCATATTTATGCATTTTAGCATTTGGATTTTTTGGGGGGATTGTGAAGGACTGTTAAGAGCACAAAAGCTTATCACTAACTTTAATCCTTTCTTTGCATAGGCTTATTTTCAAAGTGTAAATCTTTGTTTTGAATTGTTACTGTTCCTTTCAATGCAATTATCACATGACAGTTATATATGACGGAAAAAAATGGACCTTGCACAAAATCCATTCTTTGTTGACATTTTTGAGCCAAAGGGTCCCACGGTATTCTGTATGTAAGAGAATAGGCGGAGCCCTGCTAGAGGTTGTTACATATAAATAAAATATTTTTGAATAATCCAGAAAAAACATGAAAATTGGAAACTTGTCACACTGCTACACTTACAGTGGAGAGGAGCAGCAGGAGCAGTCCATATGCTTGTTGTGTTTCACAAAACAATATATCACCATTGGAATTCACTGCCAATGATAAATTGACAAAAGTATACAGTAAACATTAAATAATTATAAAATATATATATAATAGCCATTCTTGTCAGTAATAGTAGTTTTGTTTGATTTAAAAAACTATATATATATATATATATATAAATATATTGTAATTTCGTAATTTCCTCATCAAATCATCTTGTCCAATATTTTTTCCCTCTCAACCTACAGGTAAGATTGGTGTCCATCGATGATGTTGTACTTGGAGCTTATGAAGCTTCAAGCCATGAGTCGTCAGGGGAAATGAGGAGATGTGTTAGTATTGCATCCTCACACACATTTTGGAAAAAAACAACTTGAGCTGGTTCATAAAAATAGATCATTTTTTTCATGTCTTATTATCCTTCATCATAACTTTGCTAAAATATCCATTTGGATAGCTTGTTTTCAAATTTGCAGATTGCTATCATGGATAGGGTTAGCAACAATACCTGACAGTATAGTATTTGCAATTCACATATGGACTTGGTTGAGATGGTCTTGAAATAGAAAAGAATGGTTTCCCTCAGTCATTTACTGTTGATTTGTCAGACATGGTCTTGAAATATAGGTGTCTGTGTTTGCCAGCTAGAATCGTTGCACCAGGTTATATTTGTTATTCGTTATATATTCTGCGAGAGGCATACAGAAAAGTCGAAACTCGATATCCCAGTGTAAATTTAGCCATCTCTATGTGAGCATTGTGGTTAACTCACTGAATACGCTCTTCCCACAAACGGCTTTCTTGGCCCAAGAAACCACTCTGTGTCCATGTTTTTTTAGTCCACTAAAACAACACATGATGTCTGGATGGTATTATCAGAGGCATGGTTATTGATAGTTCACAGAGATAGAATGGAAATACATAATTTTGCTATTTCTCAATTTCCCGTCCACTTGCATTTGGTGTGTCCATTTTGCTACGTAAGATGCAAAACTCAGACATCCAACAGATGTTGCCATGGCAGCTAACATATAAGAGCCAACAAGTGTAATATCAGACATCCCTCCAAACTTACACTACCTTGTGCTTAGATTTGTTTGGACAGTCTTGAAAAGTAAGAATTGACTTCTGGCCATTGCCATGTACTCTGGACTCTGAAAGCACTTATAGCATAGTTTAAGGGCAGGGTGGCTCGGGAGGTAAGAGCGGTTTTCCTTGAAAGCAAATATTCCTGGTTAGTAGCTAGCTGCCTTCTGCTCATGATTCATCCATGTTGGGTTAAATCCAGTGGTTGAATTCACTTATGTTGCGCTGTATGTATAATTGAACATGAAAATAAAAGGTCTTCCTCCATTCTCCATTTCAATGCAGTGCTGCTAAGTGACTGAGACGGTCTTGAAATGTAAGAATCAATTCCCTGGCTATTGGCGTGTAGAAGTGGTTGAGATGGCCTTGAAATGTGTAAGTCACTTATAGGCTATATGTGTATAGTTTTGGTAATTTTTTAGCTATTGTCATAAAGACTTGGTAGAGATTGTGAACAATCGATCATTGGCCATTGGTGTGTTGAATGGACATTGAAAGCACAGAAGTAAATTATGTGTGCTGTCACATTTCTACCCATCTGCACAGTGCTGCCTAGTAGTTGAGACGGTATTGAAATTCAGGAATCAATCCCTGCCCATTGGTGTGTATTCTTGTTTGATATGGTCTTGAAATGTGAAAAAAACATCAAACATCATCCGCCACTGGCATGTTGATATGGATGACACTGTGTTTAAATGTGGAAATCAATCCCTGTCCATTGGTGTGTAGACTTTGTTGAGACAGTCTTGAAATGTAAAAATCAATCTTTGGCTGTTGATGTGATGACCAGACGGTAGAAATCCACAAGTATTTGTATATTGTGGTCAAATTTCTCCTAGTAAGCACAGTTTTGTCTGCATTATGATTCATTAAGGGTCCTCCGACACACAGGATGAGCAATGAGCTACGGATCTCCGTGAAGAATGATCACTTGCCATTCTCTGCTCAATATCATATATAGAAAGTTGATTTTAAACCCCGCCAAGGCAGGATGGAGTGTAATTCCTTTTGATTTCATCAAAATGAGACACGGCTATATTTCTGAAATTAGGACTAACCATGCACAATGTAAGGACATAAGAACTTGACTTGCTAATGGGTTGCTTTGATGGAGATTTTATCTAAAGCCTAGAGATATTGACCGAATGCAGAAGTCGTACTCTCTGTAATTGATGGATATTTTATACGGCCTAAAGTGTTAAAACTTTAAACATTGTATTGGGGAAATTATCAGAAAAGATTCTCTTCTCACAGATTTTTATTGTGCCTGACCCCACTTCACATTGTATGCATCCTCTTTATTGTGCCACCAGTTGACTGAAATGCCATGATGATGCAGTCGTTGGCGAAATTGTCAGACAAGCTAGTCCGTCAGTTGTAAACCACACTACAGATATGTATTCCATTCAGTGGGGTTTAACATCTTGCAAACTTTCTTGGAGAGGGGACTGCAGATGTTAATATTGGGTCATACACAATGGTATCTGCCACATAATGCCGTGTGTTTTTTAATCAGTGCCATAACTTGTGAGTTCTGCCCTGATCTGGTTTGTGTGCCTATGTCATGTTAGATTTTTTTCAGCTCTGCATGAAGCTCTGTCAGCTAAATCAAGATTGAAATGATATGACCATTTTCATACATTTTCGGTGAGATCTTCCTGAAACATTATTAATCTACTGCTGGATATGGTCCAACATCTCCAGAAAAAAAGAAAATTACAATGAAAATTCAAGTTATGCTTTCACATTCTCTTTAATGACTCCTTGATCTTTTTTTTTTTCAGATGCCTTTTCATGTCGATCTCCGTAAATGGGCAGAAAACATATTCAACAATTTTGTGTCAGAAACACAGCTTATACATGTGTTTACAGCAGCAAAATAAACAGCAGCTGAGAAGATTCATTAAGCCATGCTGGTTAAATAAAGACTAAACAAGACACTCCCTTAGCAGTCCTTTGCATTTTAAGCAGAAATTGGTACTTGTCGGACTCTTGGCAGGTGGTTCTGTGTGTTTAATTTTACAAGGAATCCCTTTTCAAATGGATATGGAAGTTTTAATTCCATGCAGGGAAGACAGCCTAAACCATTTTAACAATGGACAAAACAACATTGAAAGAAAATCGGCATTTGTTTCAGAGGCAGGGTGAGCCCTGGACAGGTTGTCTGTTGATCAAGATACTAATGCACATAAGATACACTCTCCACTCGTAATAGCACCTCAAGTGTAATACATTTAGATCAGAAGAATGTGGAAAACAGACCATCACAGCTGACTTTTATACAGAAGCCCAGAGTTTGTTTCACGCTGTGCCAAGATAGAACACATAATTGTGTGCGTCTGCTGACCAGATACATTGGACATTGTTTTCAGAACAATGTCCAGTCCCCATCTATTTTATTATGTTTTTTTGAATAAGAGGCTGCCTCTGCTGCTTCTGATATTTCAAAATTCGTAAATCTAATACATTTTTAGTTGCAGATGTAAAGTTTCTCTTGTGCCCTGTAGCCTTGATAATGGCTACATGTGTAACTTGCAGTAGATTCAACCATGGATTTTTCAATCACGGCAAAAGTATGGGAGCCGAGGACAATTTAAATAACTTCTCACCATACCGCTGATGACTAGTGCATGTACTTTCACCAACTCTTTCTCCACTCCCCAATCCTCACCTTGCTTTTGTTTTTCTACTCCTTGATTTCTCTTTTGTCCCTACTTTTTCTTGCTACTTCTTCAGCCCCTCCATCTCCATTTATCTGTCTCCCTTCTCATTCTCTTTGTCCTGCAGCTACAATAGCAATGAGATATTTTGCATTAAGGCCCTGACTGGCTGGGCTAAATGGGGCGGTGTGCAATTAGTTTTGCTAGTACTTATCTCATTAAAGTAAATGAATTATTGATTTAATGACACTCATGCTTTTAGAGGCAGGCAAGCTGCTATTATGACTTTCTCTGTTGTTTGAAAGGACACTGTCCATCTCAGCACAGAGAAATCCCTGCCCTTATTTCAAATGTCTGTCCTCTTCAGTTTTTCATCATCGTTCACATTACAATCCTAATGAGGGAAGAGTAAGTGACAAATAATACTATCATCATCATCGTAATCATCACCAAAAGGTTTTCCTGTGCGCTTCAGTGGAAGCATATAATAATAGCTTGTAACAAACTTGCAAAGCCAATTCTTTATTGATATTTTAGCCCACTGTCATAGGTAATAATACCAAATATATAAGAGGTGATTCTGTGCACACTATCTTCCATTCTGAGCATTCATTAAATGTTCAAACTTCTATTTCATATTTAGCATGAAAAGCATCTTGAGAACATGGGTTGTTTTCAGATATCTGCATATTTCACCAAATTCTAAACAGTTCACTGCAAAATTCCAAACATTTCATTCAGTTAAGTCAGATTATTCAAACATTTAGTTGCAAACACTTTCTTTGCTTGGAAACCCACATAAGGTTTCAGTCAAATAGACATTCATCTGAATGTTTTTTTAGGTTTGAATGAAATATAATGCACAAATGCATTTACTTGTATTTGCTCTCTGTAGGAGAGAGAACCCTCTGTAGGAGACAGGCCTTTAAATGAGATGCCTGCTTAGCAAAGACATAAATATTACTTGCCCTGAACAGAGCGGTGGATATTTGCAGTGGTTCACATAGAATTTAGATTCCTGTCAAATCAATCAAATGAAATAGATGGACATACCAGAAAAACAAACCAACTGGGAATTAGCTTTGAATTTGATTTTGAGGGCAATTTAATTTAACAGCATCCTTGGCATTTATTTGCTCTTCGCTGCTATTAGTAAACCACATTGCATTGTGGGATATCAGAACTGGTGTTGTGACCAGCTGCTTCATGCTTCCACATTCCCTGAAAATAGTATGTTCTGTACTTATTGTTGCATACGAGTAATAGCTTATGATATGGCCTCTCTACGGTACAAGACTGAACAACCAATGCTGCCTCCACTGCTGTTGCTTTCATTACTTTTATACTCCAGAAAGGGATTGGCGGCTGAATTTACACCAAATGAAAGCAGCCTTAGCTTTCAGTTACATTAACATAGCACACTTTGAAAGGTTATGGAAATATCAAGAGGTATGATTATGGGAAATCAAAACTTAGGACAGTGTAAAAGTTGTATAGGTAAAACTTGGTAAATAAAGACAAAATAAAAATAAAGACTGTCAATGCACTGCATGTGGGTTTTCATTAAAAATATATGCATGATAGCTTGACACGTCACAATTACATTCCACATTTGCAGCATGTCCTAGATACTGTGTTGGAGAATTAATACATGTGTGACTTGCCTTATTGGATTATTTAATGGTATTAAGTTTTGACCTCTGCTTATTTTCCAGAAGGACTGATTATAAGTTAGTAAACACGTTGTAGGTCCAGCATTAAGCCAGTTTCAATGAAACCTATCTATACAACTGCGTTGAATTATACCCTCCAGTTATTTTGAAAGAGAAGATGATGGGGTGTTTGCTTGCATTTATACTCCAGCTTTCAATTACCTTGAACAAGTTCTTTGTTAATATACACTGGCATTTTTAATGACTTGTTTTCTTGCCAGAAAGTAAAAACAAAGACCTGTCATAAAGATATACCACTAAAACCTCCATCCAACTATCTATCCATTGGCTACCACTTATTCGGGATCAGGTCGCAGGGGCAGCATCAAAAGCAGAGAGTCAGCAACTTGGTCCTCCTCTTTCAGGGGGATCCCAAGGCATTCCCAGGCCAGCCTAGGAACACCTCGACAGGTGTCAATATAGCCTAAAACATAGTCCCCCCGGCATGTCCTGGATCTTTCCCAGTGCCTCCTCCTGGTTGGAAATGCTCGGAACACCACACCAGGGAGGCGTCCAGGAGGCATCCTAACCAGGTGCACAAGCCACCTCATCTGACTCCTGTCCATGTGGAGGAGAAGCGACTCTACTCTCAGCCCCTCCCACATGACCGAGCTCCACACCCTATCTCTAAGGGAGAGCCCGGACACCCTCAAACTCATTTCAGCCACTTAGATCCGTTACCTTGTTTGTTCGGTCATGACTCAAAACTTGTGACCATGGGTCAGGGTAGGAACTTAGATTGTCCAGTAAATTGAGAGCTTCGCCTTTTGGCTCTGCTCCTCCTTCACCAGGACAGACTGGTGCACAGTCTGTATCACTACTGATGCTGCACTTGTGCACCTGTCAATCTCCTGTCCTATCCTTCCATCACTCGTGAACAAGACCCTGAGATACCTGAACTTCTCCACTTGAGGCAGGACCACAAAGTACTGTTTTATTTAATCCTGACTAACTTCTACCCCTCCTTCCACACTACTTTTGGATGAGATGGAGGGCTGATGAGACACTGATCCACTTTGTGCCTGAGGGCAGTTTGAGATTGGTGGGGCTGGTGGTTCCCCCCACTCCCAGATCCCCTTAGAGGTTCCTGACAAGCCTGGCTCTCTGGCTGCTCTGCACCTCCACTAATCACCCTTGCTAGAGATGATAGCCTGTAATCAGCACTTTCTCTGTCAGCCAGTCAGTCAGTCACGTTGCAGGAAACCGTAGGGACCAGTGAGGGGAGGAAAGGGCTCAAATGGCTTAGGAGGCAAAGTCAGTGCACAGTTTCTAGTCATTTGGAAGAGAGACACGGGTCACCTGCAAAAACAGAGCATCCGCATCAAATGCTTTTGCTGCACTTTGAACATAATTCATCTGTCATTCCCCCTTTATAGGGCATACATGTCAAAACATATCCAAGCTTCACAGGGAAAGGGACATTACGTATCGTTTGCACCGCTTCCAAGTTGTTTTGTTTATGATCAAATACTTTTGAAATTCTTAAAATACCCTTAACTATGGAATGATCCTGAAAAATCAAGTAATTCTAAAGCTGATCATGTAAAAAATCAATATCGCATGTCTCTCATTGTTTTTTCTTTCTCTGGATCCAATCCCTTTTCAAATATTTTCATATTTAAAAAGATTTACTGCAAGATCACAAAGAAAATGCTAGGGATACATTAAATGAATGCATTAATAAATTAATTAAACTGTAATAAATTCCCTAACATTATTTTTGATTCAAGATTCAGATATCCTTGCTGAGCTCTGAAGCCGTCCATACACATTTTGTTTTATAATTTTTTATATGAAAATCCTCCCCAAAAAAACGAGCTAAGAAAAATAACACCTCTTTGTACGAAGAATGACTATCCTGCGGACCATGTTTGTCTTGAATCACATTACTGATAGTAAAATGATTTATTTGATGCACATATCATTGATTTCAGCATTTAGACCTGTTTGAGTGCTTTTAGGACTTGATGCTCTTCATCAGCCAACCTGTTTGACATAGTTTACTCCAGAACAACATGATAAATATGACACACACACACATGTCCACACTAACACTGCTGATGCTACTGACAGTCACACCTCATTAGTTGATTCAATATCTTGTCCACTATGTTAAAAGAAAATGCCCAATATTTATTTGACATTTGGCAACATCTCAAATTTAGTAATAGCTCATGGTGACCTAATGAGGTGGATGAATTTGCGAGAATCCATCTTGTCAGGGCTCAACGTATGAATTTATGCCAGCTCCAAAGTGGTTCAGCCATTCATTGTCTATTTAAGTTTTGACAGCAGTGTCATTGGAAGTGACCGAAAAAATGGTTACTGTTGGTGTTGATGCTGCATCCAAACTGAACAAACACCACAGTGACACAGAATGATTTCACTCCTCTCACATCTTTGATTTGATCATTTTCAGAATCCCATATCTCAAAAACATGCATGAAAATGTACAGCAGACTCTTGTTGGATACATCTTAAAGTGACTTTGGAAGATCATCATGGTAATTTGGAAACATTTAATGTAAATTTATTGGATTTTCACATGGAATGGGAAACTCACATTTTACAAGTCTACGTTTTGAATTTTCAACATGCAGCATAGATTTGGAACATTTTCATTTGGCCACGGGATGCTTTCCTCAATATTGGAACATCTCTGCGATGAGACATAATGATCAAACGATCACATATGCCATCTTGCAGACATAATCTTCACACAAACTCTTAGATCACATGTTGAAAGCATAAAATTAAGCAATAGTAAATTCATAGAATAGGCGATTATTATGAAGGGTTAGTAATGCTGTGTTTGTTGTTGTCGCTCTGTAGCCCGCATCCAATGTGTTAGGAAAATTTAAACAGAAACTATCAGGTGTGTTAGTAATGTCCTCAAGGATCAAGTTTTCTCATGCCTTTATGAGTTGAAACATTTATAGATAAGGAAGGTCAAAAACATACCAGACAAATATTAATTATATAAATAAATAAATACATAAATATCGAAAGCTGGGCTAAAACTCATTGCCTATGCCTAGCCCAAAACTCCTACTGACCACACCAAAAAGTTACCAAAAAGACAAAAAGTTACCGAGAAGACACCGAAATTTAGGTACCTGATCCTTATTTTAGAGTAGTCTGTGAAATTAGAAAGATTGTTGTTCCGGATTAACATTACATTCGCGGCTGATCCATAAAATCATGCGTAATCTACCACCCAACTGATGCAAACTGGCATTCTCATGATAGAGAATCCATTTCTTAAGCACAAACAGAGATGGGTCTTTAAGTAGGACATGCATGGAACTGGAATCTGCAGAGCTCAAAAAAACGGAGTTGAATAATTAACACTTGTGCTCTTAAACAATTATAGGCAAGGTGCCACTGAAAAAGCACTCAACCACCAACTGCTACTATAGAGCGTCTCTGTAGCCAAGACAATATTTAAGATGAAAAGAAATGCTTGCAAAGTGCATAGATGACCAAGGGGCCGGCTTAGATTTTTTTTTCCTCCATCTCTTACTGTACTTGTAGTACTGCAGTATCAGAGTTTTATTTTTGCTGTCTGTGTATTTTTATGTGTTTCATTAGATGCTCAGGTAAAGTGTCTGATGCTTTGCAGACTCAGAATGTGCTTCTGATCCTTGGGGGCATGTATCATAAAATACTCAGCCCTCTCTCACAATGCGGCAGTGTCAGACAGTGTTTAGTTAGAGAGGGATTGAAATAGACAGGTGTTGGTGTTTTGTCTTGGTGATTCTCCCACAGGGATGACGGTGTATATTCAGTCTGGTTTACAGTGTGATTTAATGTAACATGATTTTTCCGTCCCTGTAAAGTGGCTTTAGTGGTGAGTGGTGCCAGTGGGTATGTACATGGTCCATTGACGAGTAGAACAGGGGAAAGGCATGGGGTAAAGAAATACAAGAATGACAGGAAGAAGGGGGAAAGAATCAGACAGCTCACCTGCTGTCACTTTGCCTTGAGGGGGTATGAACATAATGAAAATTACTAATGTTCAGGGACTATGCAGATAGTTGAATAACAGCGTGAGAGAAAGGCATTCAACTTGTATTCCGGGGAGATCTGACCAAGTCCATGCAAATCAAGTGAATTATATCTCTATCTCTATCTCTATCTCTATCTCTATCTCTATCTCTATCTCTATCTCTATCTCTATCTCTATCTCTATCTCTATCTCTATCTCTATCTCTATCTCTATCTCTATCTCTATCTCTATCTCTATCTCTATCTCTATCTCTATCTACAGAATATACTGTATTTGACTTAATTTACTGTAACAGTGAGTCATTGATTTTAATCAAAATCTATGCTAGAGTATTACATCTGGTCGCAGAGTGGTATGCAGCAATTGTGAGGAATGCATACTTAGTATTTTTTTACATTATGTGGATAATCAAGGGATTTTGTAAAGACAACATTATGTTTTTAGATAAGGTTTATTAAAAACTTGAAAAAATTTGGGTTTATACTCCAAGAGCAAGGAGATTAGATTATGTGAGACAAAAAATATCAGAAAATAGTGGACAATGTTTAATTTTTGCATAATATTGTCAATCTTACAGAAGTGTGAATAACTAGATGTTAAATAGCTCCCTCAAGCAAGTAGGAAACATGGCAATCTGACGACGAAATTAATAGTGATGATATGACAACAGCCTGGATAATAAAATACATTTTCGAGGGAATTTGCGTAAGATGTTAAAGCGCACGTATTTATTTGTTTGTTTTTGTATGTTTCTTTTTTTTTCACTGTCTAGCTAGTTTGTTGGATTGCTTGGTTGTTGTTCTTGTGTTGTCCAGAAGCCATTGTCTTCCTGCTGTCAAGTTGTGGTACTCAGCCAGGAAACCAAAATTGAGACCAACGTGCGTTTATTCAACCAATATAAAAGGAAAATTCAGTGGGTGATATTGTTCACAAATTCATCATTGTACCTCTTATGTTACTGACCATCACAGCCACTCCACATTATTGTTCAAATTTATATCATGTAGAGGAAGTGTGACATTATTTTTTAAGGATGTGCAAAACTGACATTCCTGTCATGGATTAAGAAACTTTGTTGAAGAGCCATGTATTCATAACAGTCTCACTGTGGAATTGCAAGTGCGATGACAGTCATGGGTTACAATAAATCCTATTTCCCATTTTCTTGAAAATGAGAAAGTAGCAGCTGTAAAACGGTAAAAATATCTCTTGCTTTATCACCATTCAATTTTACGAAAACTTAACCTGTTCGGACCCACATGAAATGCAGAATTTGGAGGATCATTACTTGACACTGCCCCCCCCCCCTTAGATTTTGTTTACAGATTGTGGTATAAATCCATCCTCCAAACAGATGCAAAATACATGAGGCAGAAATTATATGCATGCAAATGCCTCATTAAAGACAAGTATAATCCCAACCTATGGCATTTGATTGTGGACACAACTACCTTCGGAAAGTAGTTTGCTGGTTAAAAAAACTAACAAAAAAAAAAAAAAAAAGCAATATTGAGATGGCCATTGGTACTTTCTGTCCTTCCACCTCTATAGAATGTCTTATGAGTTTTGACTCCAACAAGGGACAACTTTAACCACACCAACAGCTGTTACTTTTGGTTTAAAGCTAAGCTGGTCATAACTCAGAATTCTAACTCCAACTTAATAGATGCTGAAACCAGACATTAACTTTATGTCTAGTTTGAGGCAGAGACAGAGTCTAGATTGTTACTGCTGCCAAAATCATTGTTAATGTGAACCACTGCCATCTGTAAAAACACATCGGTCTTTTCTGGAAATCGATTGATTCTGTCACTTTCCAAACCAGTAAAAGCAGGCGACTCTCTGCCAAACACATCGACAATGATGATGCTACTAAAATGGATTCCTCTCAAAAAATCATCTCCCTTCGCTTTTGTCAGGAGCTAATCCCATAGATGGTTTACATTATTTTCCAGACCAAAATACCAAGTGTGACTTTAATTCTTCTTCTGTGAGTTGATTATGTTGTTTGCTTCACTATGCTTGTTTTCTTGTGCTGGCATTTTTGCTCTATTGATTTTTGGCTATCTTCTCAAAAATCCTTTAACTTTTACTTAAATCTTCTTCAATATAGCTGGAAGACTAGCCACAAAGCTGGACTATGTTTTACAATATAAAATAAAATAGCATTCCTCAAAAAAACAGCCATTGTCAGCTAGGCACATCCCGGGGTTTGAAAAGTTGGTGCAACTGATGCCTGTTCAGTATAGGTGAAACTTGACTCATAAAGAATAGTGGCATAAAGATAGTGAATATAATGTTTTGTTTTTTGTCCACTTTTTTTGTTTTTAATTGGGGTGGAATAAGAAAAGTCCAGAAAAGAGGCTTGTTTCCTAGAAAGGCTAAAAGTGCCTTCACTGCATCAAATGGCATGGCATGAATATTTTTTTTTCAAAGAATTAATTCTAGACTACGTTTCAGGGATTGTAATATACAGTATAAACCCAACAGTGCTTGCAAATTCCTTATTTTGCTAACTTTCTCTATACCTTTGTCTTTCTTCACCTATGTCTTTTATATACACAAACAAACACACACAAACACAATCAACACACACACATGCTTTTCTTTCTAACCTCACTATCAGTAAAAATCAGTCCAAGATAAAAAATGGTTCAAAGTTCAAGACTCAAAATGTTAACTTTCATGTGCAGTCATGTTGTCATGAGTTGGTGCGGTTGATCTCTCGAACTTCCTTTCCAACAATGCAACACTACAGTATTCTTTCAAGAACTTCATTCGTTATAAACTACTCACCATATCTGATAAATTTCATTTTAAAGTTGCAGTCTAAGTATCACCATTCTGCTTTTATTTTCCCTGACACCGATCATCAGGGCTAAACTGAGTTTTCTTTTCAACACAGTAAGCGGGCTGTGTGACTCATGATTTGGCTACATTTATTATGAAATTAGACAAAAATTGTAAAGAAAATGTGTGCCTGCAATTTGCAAAACAAAGCAGAAGTGCATATCAATACCTGTCACACATTTTAGTGTCCGTCCACAGATGAAAAGGTCAGTCTAGGCAATAGACTATGTAACTTCAGGGGTGATGCCAAAGTTCCCTGTGGATATGATTTGATCTGTGTTGTCTGTGTCAAACGCAAACACAAAAACAGGTCAAGAGGGAAGAAAGAGGTGAAAAGGGAACAAAAAATGGAGAGTGAAAAAACATATTGTGCCTCAGGGAGGAAAAGAGCAAACAAAAACAGGTCAAATTAATATTTTAGAGATTTCTTTCTCTTTCATGTCTGGTTGAAGCATTATATCAAACAGTGGCTCAGTTGTACACCATCTGGAGCTGCTTTTTCCAGCTTTGTTGCACAAAAATATACATTTTCTGGAATTCTTGATATGCCAAGGGAAGTGTGAACTATAAATCAGGCCATGGTATTTCACCCCCAAAAATGCAGCAACCCTCGTTGCATTTTTTAAAGCCTCTCCTATTACGTTTTGCTGTAACAGAGCAAAGAAAAGCCTCTGTGTCCCACACACAAAAATTTTAAATCACAGGTAACACTGGATTTAGTTTAGTTTGCTTGCAGTTTATTTGATCAGACTAGCAGTGCTTTTAATAAGCAACCGTCCCCATTCCATTCTGCAGTAGCCATACAGACTGCTGTCAGATTGCGGTATCAAAGTCAGGAATAGTCAGTAGCTGCTAAGGAATGCTAAGCAAAGGAAAAATATATATAATTAAATAAAATTTAAGAAAAATAGCTGATGCAAATGAAGCACTTATTTTGTAAATAGAGAAATATTTAAACAGCAAAAAATAATTCAAACCTCTTGAAAAATGATTTTTCTTTTAAAGACAACCAAAAGAACACTTAACAAAAAGACTGATTATTTTGTTCTTTGTACTTAGTAGAGTAACATATGCGGCATCTTATCTTTATCATTTTTCATGATATGAGCCAGTAGTCACTTATATGCAGGGCCGCTAAAAGACAGAGGAGTGTTGGGTCTGTGTTTGTTGTTCACTGGAAATCAACTGACAGAGACCTATCGAATCAAAACAAGTGCATGTCATGGTGTTCCCCATTCCTTTCTCATTCCTAATATAACTTGTTTTTTTCAAGGCAGGTCAAAAAAAGATCAAAATTTGGAAGTGTTGCAGGTTGTTCAGCTTCAACATACAGTGGATGTTTGTGATTTACAAAAAAACAAATAAAAATGACAGGAAAATGTCCTTCCAGGACATGAGGATCTGTCATTTAAAAATCACCCTGCATTACAGTTTACAGACCAGTACCTTAATTAGCTTTATTCTACGCTGTCACATATGAGATTCATTTTTCATTTTACCTACTGTTGAATCTGTCTTTCATTATATACATCTCGTCCCATTAAATGCCCTTTTTTCAGTTAATTTACAGTGGCTTTTCCAACAATTTTCAGTACATTTTGCTTATTCGGGAATTGTTCTTGGTGTGTTCTTAAAAAGGGGTTGAGGTTGGCAGTTACTTTGTATAACAGGGAAGCTGGCAAAGGGAGGCCTTCTATTTAAACCACAGCATCCAGAGTCCTGTAGTGACACTTAGTAAACAGTACTCTGACCCTGCTCTTGACCTTTTTTTCTGGCAAACACAGCAGGCTGACAGCTTGATTCATACTGTCCTGTAAGACTGTAAAAGTTACTCATGGAAATGACAGCACTAGGAAATAATAAAAAAAAAATTCTGTTCAAAAGGGAGAAGAGAGGAAGTTATACCTCTAGGCATCTACAGTTCTGAGCTGAAAAAACCTTTTTTCCAAGATATCAAAAAAACCTCCAGTTGCCACAGCAAGATTTGAGAAGGACTTTTGTTTTTTTGGTAATCATTTATTGTTCTCTCGGTTGTGTGTGTGGTGCATTCTATTAAGTTGACTACTTGCTTTACTGTTAAACTTCCTGTTAGAAAACTATGACGGAGACATAAGGAAGCAAACCTTTCATCCATACATTCATTTTCTAACCCATTTTCCTGCACTTAGATTCACGAGGAAGCTGGAGCCTATCCCAGCTGTCATTTGGCAGGGTACACCATGGACAGGCCGCCAGTCAATCGTGGGTCCACATATAGAGACAGGCAACCATTTAAACTTTCACTCTCTCATTCACACATCTGGGCAATTTTTCCATGCGTCCATCCATCATCTCCCACTTATCCTGCACTCAGGGTTGCAGAGGATGCTGGAGCCTATCCCTGTCATCGGGCAAGAGGCAGGGTACACTCTGGACTGGTCGGCAGTCAATTGCAAGGCCACATAAACAAACAAACAATCATTTACTCACTCACTCATTCAGGGCAATTTTTCCAATTTGTTCTATTTAACTTCCTTCATCATTTTGGACTGTTGGAGGAAACCGGAAAATCCCAAGGAAACCCATGCAAACACGGGGAAAACATACAAAGTCCACACCGACCCGCCCCCTGTAGGAATCAATCCTGGGTCCTTTGTGCTGTGAGGGGGAAGTACTAACCACTACACCACTGTGCCACTGCAAACCTTTCATTCAATTTATTTTATTCTTTTTAATTTATTAGGGAACTGCGTTCCAAAACATAAGGTTGAAATAGTCAGATGGTGGTTGTACCAGATTCCAGGAAACAAAGTAAGATCAAGGGAAAGACCTTTCTTGTCGAAAGAGCACAACATCAGCAAAATTTGACCACTGCATTTAAACCATCATGGATGAACCATGATGGGTATGCCAGGGGGGCAGTTAGTGGTTCACTGTCTTGCTAAATACTTTGTCAGGCTAGGAGGAGCATGGAAATCAAACCAGGAATGTTTGTTTCAAAGGACGACCGCTGTAAGCCCTGGAGTCAAAATGGAGAGGGATAAAAATGAAAAACATTTCATCACACACATTTACCTGACAGTGCAAGTGATGACTAATTCAATTATAAAAGGCATTTGGGTAATTTCGAGATTACATGCTAAAAAAGAACTCATCTGTACTGGTTCTAATAGTTTCCATCTGATTATATTATGCAATACATCACATAATTATATAATAGTAATGTTGTATAAAACACCAATCAAATTATCTGATAGCGTTTTAGTAGATTTATGCCAACTATGGAGATGTACTGAGGATGACAGGACTGTTATTTGCAGTGGACACTGTCTCTTTGTGGTCAGTGTAGAAGCTACCACACAGCCCTAGGGGCAGTTATATTGTAATAGCTGCATCTCAAACCATTCATATATTTGATAGTAAAAAAAAGCCCACTAATGTAGAAGGACAATTGGTCCAAATAACTTTCATTTGAAATTGGTCCCTCACACAAATGTTATGATGTAAATCTCTTAGATTGCTAATCACTGAGTTGCAGGCCATGAGAGTCAGCTAAATTCTGACTGGAGCTTCTTCCTCTTCACTCTTGACGTTCCAGCACAAAATTGTTGAAAGGTTATTTTCTCAAGTCATGCATCAGCAAAGTGAAATTGGAGCCCATGCCAAATTATAGTATATCTTTTGAATACCTCATGTCTTATTGGATCTTGACTGCAAACTCATAGAAAAATCATGGAAATTACATTCGTTCAGGCTTTGTTTAACTTTGTCAAAACCAGTCAAAAATAACATCCTTAGTTGCTACACTGTGGAATCTATGTTTTAAAATTGGAAAATCCTTCCATTCCTTGTTTCCATTTTACAAGAAAAAAATTCTACTGTAAAAGCAACTTTACATACTTAAGTCAGAATATTTACTGTCTCTACTACAAGAGTTACCAGCCTGTCATAAATGTGTTTGCGCATGTCTAACTGTCAGAAAAAAGAAGGCTTATTTGAAACCAGATAAATATGTTACTCACAACAATGGTTTCATGTTTTGTCAAGATCTTGTGTTAAAATATTGCATTTGCATGTGTTTTTCATTGATTTTATGGTTTGCAGATAATGGCCTTGAATGATTAGGCTGAATTACTAGCTGTGGCATAGGTCCACCTGATATGGCTTACATTTAGAGCCCAGGTCATTACACTAGGAAGCAAGTAAGCAAAACTTTATTTTTAAAGTGCATTATCCTCAAGGTGGGGCTATGACAAGCAGCAGAATGCTGGCAGTTGGGAAACTTGCAGCCACAAACAGCTGTTATATGTAAACACAATTGGAAAAAAGGATAAAAAAATGTGCATGATCTCAACAAATGGAATACAAAGTTTGGATGAAAACAAAAACAAAACAAAAAAAACAATTAAAGAGCCAGACACTCAAACTTACAACCTACAAAATTAAAAGTCAAAAGGTTTACTGTTTACACTTTTGTTTACTGATGAATTTATGCTTTACTTTACTATATTGATATGATATATGATATGATATGATGTTAATAATTTATACAATGAATGGAAAAAAACTAATTTAATTTAAGCTACATAAAAAGATAATTATAGTACAGGACAAATACAGTACTTCCTGATATTGCTTTGCTACTGATAGCAAATTGCATAGATGCTTTATACCTAGATTATATCTTTTAGGAACCTAATAAACATATAGCAGAGATTTACTGAAAAAAATTACACAGATCAGTTACAGAATAGCAGACCATGACTTAAATTACTAAAATGTATAAGATGTGGAATTAGTGTCAGGTCTCTTGGATGTGTACCAACTCCCTGGCCGCCTTCTTTATTCTGACTCTTGGATATCATGTGATATCTGCATATCTTGCAGTCCTGATTATTTAGCCCACTAAATAGCATATGTCACTTAAACATCAATTCAGGCTAATATGATGGTTTGTGACAACATTATCATGTCATATCCCATGAGAGGATAGTCTCATGAGATATTCAGAATGTATAAGTGTGTGTTGCTGCGAGTGTGTGTGTGTCTATCAGCTTCTCCTCAGACCATGATTCTAAAATTGGGTTAGAGTGGAATTTGCCCAGAGCTATCCTCTGACCTTCGACCTCCTATCTACCTCTTATTTTCACCTCTCCCCACCTTAGTTGGACCCCTGCCGGAATTCAAGGCCTTCCTACCTGCAATTAACCTCGCCCACAGGGCATGCACATACACACACCTGTGGTGATTAGCCAGCGCTAATGGCTCTCTAGTACCCACTAAATACTCTCATAACTCATGAAGAGATTTTGTGACCCTGTGCTGACTCGCGGCGTGCGTGTCATGAATCAAACAGAAGTGTGAAAATTAGCGGCTCTGCTATGACTGTTAATCAGCAAGTAGCTCCTCTCACTCCAACTGCCAACAAACAAGTATATAATCAGTAGGGACTGCATGGACACTACAGTACAACCATGTGGAGTCTATGTATAATATATTGTGCAAACATGTATCCCTGTAGTTATAGAATGGAAGAGTGTGAATAGTTCGGAGGTCAAGGGGCTCATGCCCCGTGAGGGATGGAGAATCAGCTCGGACAGATTCTGTTGACTTCTTGGACAATTCAACATCCCATACAATGCTGTGTACACTGTAATGGAAAATTCAGATGGATACTATAAAAAACAATAATGATCACAAAAACCCAATTTCTGGGTGTCTTAAATAGGACAGTCCTGAAAAATGAAATTCTACAATGACAAGCACTTCTGTTTCAGAAAGGGAAATTTCCATGATTTTGTGATCTAAAATACTTTGATACAGAATGACAAACCTTGAACTAAGTCAACCAAATCAAGTAAAGACAACATAAGGGAATACATCTATACATAAAAATAACAAAATGCAAAGGTCTACAGCTGTGCACATAATTACTTAGCTACAATCCCATTTAAGGGAGCGAGTCATGGAGGCAATCTCAGAGTCCATTACAAATATTATTTTTTTCGCTTTAGACCTCCTTGTTCATGTTACACAAAACTGTCAAACAAACTGCCTGTCAGGGAGGAAAAATTCAATTCTCTGAGCTGATAGAGGCTGCACAAACAACTGTACATGTGTTGCTTTTCTAAGAATGCAAATGTTATAACAAAGCAAATTGGTTAACTCACTGTGAATTTACTGCAGTCACTAAGCTCCAACATGTGTCGGAGCCATAAGGTTATAACTTTCACAGTTGTAACCTTATGATTTATATCCTGATGGAGAACATGCTTTTGCCCGTACTTAAATATTGTATGTGACATGCAAGTAGATTAATATTTATCTATCGGTTCTTAATCAATTAAGGGTCTTTTCTTCGGTTTTGTTTTGTATTTTGGTACTTAAAAAAGTATAGTTACTCTTCATGTCACACCCTTAGGGAGCAAAAACATTGGGTACTATGACTGATGACCAGCTGCCAGTCTTGCACCATGTTGTTCTTTAAAAGCAGATCTCACTCCACTAATCCCTCTTCTGGAGTCCTTTAATGCCCCTCTGGCATCCCAGCATGCAGAGAGAAAACCTTACTGGTCCTGCTGTGGCTCCTCGTCTGGTTTTCCATCAACCAACAAGGGCATGTCATCCAATGGCTACCCTTGGCTGCCAAAATCCAATTCAAATCACAAACACCTGCCTACGCATTGACTTCAGGGTCTGCAACCGTATGCTTGCACTTAATCATAGAGCCTGATGCAACTTCTGAACTGCTGAATTCCTCCGAGGCAGTGACTGGTCTTGTTTGTGGATCCACAAGCTATCAACCTACAGCAGAGGAGCAGGGCCCCTCTCCATCCTCTTACATGCCACCTTTCTGCACCCAGCTTAATTTGACCCGCTTGCACTCTGTAGCATTTGTCTTCTCCTGCACGGAAGCTTGAATGTTGTTCCTTCCTCATAAACCGCTTTGGATAAAAGCACCTGCCAAATGAGCAAATGTAAATTACTTAATGTTAATTGCTGGGCAGCTGCTAATGTTTTGACTGACTGCTGTTTAATGAGTGATGTTTCAAGATGAGGACATCACAGCAGAAAACAGAGCCTACATGAGGATGTAAAGACCAGTTATAAACAGCTGCTGTGACTCTGGTCAAACTCATTAGATCTGCTGTTCCATCTTGTCCATGTCTCTCCTTATGAGTTTACTTTAATTTCTGCACATTCACATGCAAGCCAGATCACATGTATCATTCATGTCACACATAACCATATGTTTTCTGTGTTTTTTTTATGATTATTTTTAATTATGTAATTATTTTAATTTCTGAAAATAGCTGTGACCCTGTCATGCAGCAGCTACCCCTGAAATGGAGCACTGGTATGCCAAGCAGATCCCAGCAGTAATATTTCAGCAAGACTATTCAACCCAGAAATATATCCCTGTCATCATATACAGCAGCTTCATTCAAAATTAAAACTGCACATGCCTG
>CAAKHD010007223.1:77473-117444 GCA_901007705.1 Fistularia tabacaria
GAAACGAAAACAAATTTCTTGCCCTAGTGGGTGGGGGCGGGGGGGGGGGGGGGGGGGGGGTTGTCGGTGAGTGAACACAGGCTCATCAGTCCAAATGCAACCCCTGCCACTGCTTAATGAATGACTCTTTCTGAGCACAAACCCTCCAAAGAACCAATGATACTTTCTGATATTGAATAGAAGTGCACCTGAACGCCAGTGGTACTGTGATAACAGTGAGCGTGACTTACATTGCCAGAAAGAGAGTGGGAGCACTGCTGAACAGCAAGGAGAAAAGAGAGAATAGAATATATTGGACTGAGGTGAATGTCAGGACTGGTTGGCAAAGAGGAAGAGTTACTGACAGAGCCAGCGAAAAGCAGTCGATACAGGCTGATATGTGTCATGAGAGACGGAGAAGTTAAGGTAGGGAGATGCGATAAATATGAGATGGGAGTCTGGGGCCTTTCAGGAGAGATTTTTTTTCTCTTTCTTGCTAGAGGAAGCCTGACCTCCTGCTCTTTTCACACACACATGAGGTATCGAGAGTATTGCCTGGTGGACTACGTACATCTTGTCTCTGTAGGAATGTGTTCCAGTGTGAAGATTGAGGCTCTAGTGGATCTACCGCGCAGCAGGGAGGAAAATCTGTTATTATCCGACTGAGCGCATGCAGCTATGCAGCCTCGTGACCTCAAAATCCAAACTGTTAACCAGACCACATCAGCTGTGGATGATTTTCTGGGATTCCACTCTGCTGTATCTCTCACACATTTTAGTCTGTCACTTTAAGCTCGTGACTTTATCCGGTCCTCCCTCGAAAGACTAATGTTACAAAAGTCTAGAATGGTATAGTTTTTCCAGTGTTTAAGATAAACATTTCTAATCATCTGGATTTTTTAAGGAAAGTAGCTCAGTTTCCTTCCAGATAACCATACATACCAAAGTGGTGCCTATATATTTTTTGTCAGTGTGCTTACATCTCCTTGAAAAATAAAAACTTCAAATATCTCATCATTAATGACCCTGAAAATAAAAGTAAACTAGGTGAGAACTTAAAGGGAATTAAACTAAATAACTAAATAACTAAATAACAAAGGGCCCAAATAATACAAGATATTGCTTTCCGAATTTCTTTAGAGGCTTGTCTTCCATTGTACTTTTGCTGTTTTCAAGTTTTGAATAATTCACGGGACTGACAGGGAAAACCAGGTCTGTCTATTTAGATTACACAATATTGGCTTAATTTTCTCATAGCAATAGGGCTGAGGACGATATCTGAGTTCACATGGTTTCCTTTATGCTAAAAGACTTATGATACATATTTCATATATGCTACATGGAAGGGAAAAATCTGAATTGGGTCACCTGACCAGTGTTTGATTTGAATGAGGCCTTGGTTTCACTTCAGTTATTTGAGGTCTTTCAGATTAATTTGCAAAATTATTTTCCTGTATAACTCCAGGCTTTATGAACCACTTTTTTTTTCTTTTTTTCTCAGGATGGGGTACAGCAGAAAACTTGGATATTAAACCTTAATGACTGAACTTTTATTTTTGGATGAACTCTTTTTGGGGGACAAGGCTTCTGTTAAAATTTGGCAATTTATTTTTGGGGCAACAGCTGCCTTCTGCAGACATAAAATAAAACTCTGTGCATGCAAGAAAATTTAGACAGTAACTATTGCCATAAACACAGATATATGCAAATATATACACTGTAAGGTGTGTTGTACAATATGCTGTGCAGCCTATTTTGGGGCCTTTACTTGCTAAATGCCGAATACAGTGTTTGCTCTGTAAGCACTCAATGAGTTGCTCCAGCTTTCAACTCATCATTCCTGTCCAGTAGCAGATAAAATACAAGCTTGGATAGCCACTGTGAGTAACAAGGCAAAGATGAGGAGAAGGCAAAGGAGGACTTGAATCCTGTGACGCGTTTCCTTTTCCTCTCCTTGTCAGATATGTGTTTGACAACATTTGAGTTTGTGTTCAATGCTATTCTAACAGTGGGATATGCTTTATAATTGATTTACAAATACCAAGGTAGTGATCTTTTTTTGTTGTTTTTCCTCATGATTTTCTCTTTCACTTTGAACACATGGCCCTAAACACCCCCCTACACACACACACACACACACACACACACACACACACACACACACACACACACACAAACAGCACCACCTCCCCTTTTCTATTATTTTTTTCTATACCAGTGACCACAAGAACAATGCCTACTTATGTCAAATTAAATGACTTAGGCCCTCTTCCTCTGCTTATTCATTTGTGACTGTAAGCCAGCTGTTTCCTAATGTACAGTAACTCCAACAGCACCACCACTGACCCCCAGCCTTCCACTTCCTGTTTCCTTTAGATATGGCGGCCATCTCGGGTGTCAGTCCCGTTCTGTGTCATAACAGCTGTTGCTGTTATAACAGGGTTTTTTCGGTCGCCGTGAGACATTTAGGGCTGACAAATGCCATGCATCATGCCACATATTGTGCCTGAGATGAATGTTGAACTATTTGTGCACAATACTCTCACACTATGAAGTAATTCATCAGCAGGGCAATTCAAGTTTGGATGGGTGCTTTTATCACACTGCTAGAGGGAGAGAAGAAGGACGGCTGAGAGAAGAGTAATCCTCATTCACTGTTTACTACACTGTCCATTAAACCCAGAACTGGGTCCGACAACTGCACCCTTCTATGTTTTCAGCAGTCTTAATATATCAACTTAGCACATGTATATGACTTTTTTAATCAAAAATTGCAGTTTGACCATGCACATTGTTTGCTAATATCATAATTCTTTTTTGCATCCAGTGCAATGCCCCTATTGTCTCCAAAATGATGGGGCAACACCTAGATTGGATTTGCAATGAGTCAGCTATAAAGGTTGTCAAAATATTACATAAAATGCTTTACTAAATAATTTAAATGCATCTAGAAATGTATAAGAGAGCACTTACATTCCAATATCTGACAAAGTAAGAAGTAAAACATTTTTTTTCAAACAAAGACAAAGGATTACTGAAACATTTGAATGGCTTTTGAATGCAGCAGGTTAAATATATTCATAAGTAATTTCACCACCTTACTGTCATTTTATTTCGCACTGATAAATGGACTCCACTGTCTCATCAAAATGTACACATGCAGAAACATCATATGTGAACACCAATGTCAGGCTGTCATTTAAGGTGCCAACCAGCTCATTGGTGGTAATTAGGAGCTAAGTATCCTGCTCAAGGACACTTCAACACACTCTCTGGGGAGAGGGGATCAAACCAGAAATCATTTGATTAACAAATGAAAACCCCACCAGGTGCACAAAGCTGTCTCCTCTTTCTGTTGTTTTCAAAAAACAACAAAATTACACTTTAAAGTTAATATCACTGTACAAGGCATGGTTCAAAAATATAAAAAAAAATGTAAGAATTAAAATTAAATTTCAATAGTTTCAATAATCCATTTCACTGAGACATACAACCACTCAAAGATACGGTCACAGCAGCATTGAGGAAGATTCACACTGTCTGTTTCTTAATTGATGAAGTCAGTTATATCCTATAACAGCTCCTCTATTAGCAAGCAGGAGCTCAGCAGGACATGGAGCTCAGAGCCCGGTGGGTGAAAGGGAAGCTCCCAGCTTGGGGCGTAATGGGAAACAGCAGCCATCAAAAGGGAGAGGCTCTCAGAGGTTGTCAGGCCTGAGCCCAAAAACCTTTCCAGTGTATCTAATCTAGACATAGAACATTATCCTGCTTCACAATACTAAATGCTCAAGAATACCCCTTCAAGTCAGGAGACCAAGGAGTGTCATCCTCAAGAAAAATTACCACAATATGGGCTCATTTAGGTTGTATCTAATTTTATTCTGGGCTCTTGGAGCATGATTTAGTATTGAGGGAAGCCCTTATATGTAATCAAAATCACAAAAGTGGTGATATCACAAAATAATGCTGATTACAGCCGACAACCATTAAACTATACATAATAAGACCAACAGCTTTTTTTTTTTTTTTTAAAAAGACAATTATAATAATCAGAATAATAATGATGAGGTGGCATGGTGGTCCAAAGGGTCACACTCCCACAGCAAGAAGGACACTGTTTCGATTCCTTACAGGGGGCCTTTCTATGTGGAGTTTGCATGTTCTCCCCTTGTACGTGTGGGTTCCTCAAGATTGTCAAAACTGGAAAATTGCCCAGATGTGTGAATGAAAGACTGAACGATATCTATATGTGGGCCTGCAATTGACTGGCCGCCAGTCCATGATTCACCTCTCGCCAATTGATAGCTGGGATAGGCTCCAGCATCTCCACGATCCTAAGTGCAGGAAAAGCAGCAGACAATTGATGGATGTATAAAAATAATAATAAATGAATAGATAAATAAATAGATAAATAACTATCTAAAAATGGGTGGGACTAATCAAAGATTTGCATCCACAAAAACAACAGCTTTGACAAAGATGAGATTATGTTTTTTTATTTTTTTTTTATTACTGGAGCACAATCACAAATGCATTTAGTCTTTGTATTTCATTAAATACATAGCAAAAAGTTGTTTCGAAGGATATTCAAAATATCAAATAATCCAACAAAGAATATTATGTGATGCTTCATCCTACTTGGATACAATTATTTTGAAACTTATGTTTGGGGAAAAAAAAAAAAAAATCAGTGTCTGCAATGCTTGGTGTGTAAACTGAATGAATCATTCTCAGCCTTGCACCATTCTTCAACCAGCCCCTTTCTGCTCACCACTGAAACCATATTGTCATTGTCCATAAAATCAATAAACACATACAAGAGTCATTACAGATTTTGTTTAAAGGTAAGTAAAAATAAAGGAAGAAAGAAATAAGAAAAATAGAAGATCAATAAGCCAAGAACACATTTCAAATGGAGCATCCCAGCCAGCCAGACAATTGACTAAAATGAGGACATGCTGCATCATGCCATATTAGAGATATTTCAGGTCCGTAAAAATAAATGATACAATTTAGCAGGCACAGGAAATTAGCAAAATCCAAAAAATGATTTTGATCAACATTAGGCCCTTTTGAAAATGTACATTTCATGCAATCGGGTGAAGCTAATAGAATGTGAAGCAGAGGTGATGCAAGGGGACAAGTAAATACCAACCTAAAGTGGCCAGTTTTACAGTTGTTCATACTGAAAGATATGTGCTGTCTGTTTCTTCTGTGGGGAAGGTTTCAAAGACTCAGGAAAAAATGTAAAACCTGCCGTGAGGTGCCGTAAATGCTGGAGAAAATATGTGTCAAATGTGTCTGTTTCATTTTTTATTTTATTTTTCTATTTCCTGTGCTGACTTTCCTCATCTTTTCCCCATCCTTCTTGGCATCATGAGGCGATGATGGTCATTTTAGTCATTGTTTCTGATCCGTCCAGTGGTGCTTCATTGCCTATTTTTATGCAAAATACATGACAGATCAATTTCTGATGAAAGTAGCATCCATTTACATACTGCAAATGCATTAGTGTATAACAAACATAAATTTGACATTTTTCTCAAAAAAAAAGAAAATTAATCAGCTTTCAGATCAGAATCAGCTCCATTAGTTAAGTATATTCACACATACAAGGAATTTGGCTCCAGTTTACCTTGTAAAAACTTATAGGTACACAGGTACAGGTTTGTCAGGTACACAAGACTTGACAAAAAAAGTTTGCTATGTAGTTAAGTAATCAAGCAATATTCCACATAAGTAAAGTGGCCAGTGAGTTGTTGCAGAGAGATAGATAAAGTATGGATACTCATATCTGCATATAAACATAGTAGGTGGAATGAGGAGCTGATAGAGACAGTGAGTGATGACATGAAATGGTAAAAAGGTTGGATTTTGACTCGGATATAATTTTTATTGAGGAAGTCTTGATGTGGTACAGATATTATTGATAGTGTTTGTCATGGAAATTTAGGAGTTGTTGGAAAATTTGTGTTCAGCAGATTGTTGGTTTGCTGGAAAAAGCTGTTGCCATGTCTGGTAGTGCTGGCATCCACCAGAGGGGAAAGGGAGAATATATTGTGTCTCTGGTATGATTGGCGGGCAGTGATGTTTATTGACCAGTTCCTGACTTGAATACCAGAGTAAAGGTCCTGAATAGAGGTAAGTTTGGCACCTATGATTCGCTCCACAGTCTTGCTTGTCTGCTCCTGCCTTATTTTGTTGTGTTTGGTGGCTAAACTGAATTAGATGATCATTGATGAGAACAGACTGGATAACTGCGCTGTAGAACTTGATCAGCAGCAACCGAGGCAGGTTGGACTTCCTGAGCTGGCATGTAAAGTGTTTCCCCTGTTGTGCCTTTTTGGTCATACCAAGTCCCTGTGGAGTCAAGGTGTTGGAGGATACAAAGTTGTCCCATGTTGACCGCATCCACCACTAACCTGTTTGCTTGATAGGCAAACTGCATGGGTACTGTGATGTCCTGCAGGTAGGACAACATCAGCCTCTCTAATGTTTTCATAACCATAGACATCAGGGAGATGGGCCTCTAGTCATTTCTTCTTCAAGAAGCTCCAGTCAAGTATTGAAAATCCCTTTGACGATAGGGGCCAGCTTATGAGTGCAGACCTTTAGACAGGAGAGTGACACACTTTCTGGGCCTGGAGCCTTCAGAGAGCTCCAGGCCCAGAGCTGGCACAAATCCTGCTGATAGATCCTGAATGGTGGTGAGGTGTCACTTGGGGGCGATGGGAAAATGTAGCTGTAATTTGTAAAAAAAGTTAAGTAAGTGGGAAATAAGATAAATAACTCAAGATTTACAAAAGAAGAAGGAATTTAACCATTAGACCTGTTTTAAATATGAAAGAAGCACAAAGTTTGTCAGTTTTGAAACATTCTTGCCATCACATAAAAATTGCAAAATAAGATTAAAACACCACCATGACCAAAATATGTCATGGACAAATCCACAAGAACCTGGTATTATTGTTTTTAGTGGCAGACAAAGCTATTTTTGTAGTCGCTTTGAATTTTGAGTCATTTTTGGCTTATTCATGTATTGCTCTCTTTTATCCAGTAAGCAGCGCATCATCAGGGACTCATGTCTGGTCAACATAAAAAAAAAAACATCAGCCAAAACCATTATCTCCATTTTGTCTACAACGGGTCTCTATTTAGTGCTTGCCTAATTTTTTTTGTTTTAATTTTTTTAAAGGAGTCATCCACTTCAAGATACTTGAAAAACCCTGATTGTGGATCTTGCAGTTTGAGTGCTTTTGTTCATTCATTTTTTTAATACAGGTACCCACATCTTGTGTGTGTCATAACCCAAAGTAATTTGTGAGAGGATCCATTAGTGCGTATAATCATTTGGTTAAGTGCAACTGATTATTTGTTTATTTATTTATGTATACATTTATTTATTTATTAGATAACAGTTGCGTACACAATCTGCACACAGAAGTGCAATAACGTGTCAAAGCTAATCAAGCAATGGTAAAACATTGTGCCCACACATTTAAGTGACACTAAAAACTATGATTTACAAACTAAAACACTGATGCGAAGAATTCCTATCCTACCTCTGTGATATCAGCAAACAAAGCAGCTGTGAGTGAAGCCTAGCCCACCTGCTTACTATCAGACTTTTTATTAGTTTGCTGCTCTCCTATAGGCCACCACCCCTGCATGAGCTCTCGTGCCCCACTGCTACACTTTGTATTCCAGCCGGGGCTGCCGGAGTGATAGATGGTAACAGGGATGTGGTGGATGAAGGAGACTGTAGGGGGCGAGAGGGCAGTAAGGAGGCACAGAGCAAGTATCAAATGGTGGACGGATGCAATAAATTTTTTTAGAACTTAGTTTTTAGTCATGACGGTGCACAGAAGACACATTCATGCTGTTTCTACCTGAGGTTGAGATAAAAAAGGAAAGAAAAAATTAGTGCAATTTCCCAACAGTACTGTCAAAAATGTAGTTTTCTAGCATGTATTTCCGCTGAATACTTGCTCATTTTTGTGTCTCCTTGCTTTTCTTACCCGTAAAACTGTACCAGTGACTTTCATCCATTTTCCTACTGAAAGCAAAGATGAATAGTTTCCCCTCAAATTACTTTAAACTATCATACTTGAGCTGCTTGTGTTCAGGAGAACACTGCAAAGATATCAGGCCTGGATGGTTGGAGAGGTAGTCGGGGTTGGGTTGCCTGCAGAACAAGTGCATAATGAGGATGCTGTGTGCTGCCCCTTAGGACATGTATCTTATGATTTCTGGTGCTTAAAACTGTAGCTCACCGGACAGCCTGTGATACAGACAGTTTCCACAGACACACTCATGCATTATTTACTATGACTAATGACACTCTAGAACCAAGATGGAGGCCAGACCCTGAGCTAACAGTGCAGAACACTTTTTTTGTCATAGGAGCAGAGTAGTTTTTTTATGTACTACACCAGCTATGTGCAGTAGCTGATGAATGAGGAAAATGAAAGAGAGGGAAAGGTGGAAGAGGTGACTATTGTTGACCACAAAGTAGCAGAGAGTAGTAAAAGTGAAGTGAGGAAGGCACTGAAGAGGATGAAGAACGGAAAGGCAATTGGTCCTGATGAATGTGGCAAGTCTGATGATCTGATGAATGTGGAGGTATGGAAGTGTCTGGGAGAGGCAACTGTAGTTTCTGGCTAGATTATTCAAAAGGATCTTAAGGAGTGAGAAGATGCCTGGAGAAGAAGTGTGATGGTGCCCATTTTTAAGAATAAGGGGGATGTGCAGAATTGCTGTAACCATAGAGGGATAAAGTTGATGACCCATACAGTGAAGTTATGGGAAAGAGTAGTGGAAACTAGACTCAGAGCAGAATTCAGCATTTGTGAGCAGCAGTATGGCGTAAGAGTGCTACAGATGCAGTATTTGCTTTAAGAATACTAATAGAGAAATACAGAGAAGGTCAGAGGGAGCTGCATTGCACTTTTGTATACCTAGAAAAAACATATGACAGGGTGCCGAGAGGCAAACTCTGGTATTGTATGAGGGAGTCTGGAGTGGCAGAGAAGTGTGTTAGACTGGTGCAGGACATGTATGCTCGCTGTCAGACAATGGTGAGGTGGGCTGTAGGTGTAATAGAGAAGATCCAGGTAGAGGTGGGACGTCATCAGGGATCAGCTCTGAGCCCCTTCTTGTTTGCAGTGGTGATGGACAGGCTGACAGATGAGGTTAGAGAGGTATCTCCATGGACCATGATGTTTGCAGATGACATTGTGATCTGTAGTGAAGCAGGGAAAGGTTTAGGAAAATCTTGAGAGGTGGAGGTATAGACGAATGAAGGTTCGTCGCAGCAACATAGAATATATGTGTGTGAATGAGAGGAACCCGGATGGAACGGTGAGTCTACAGGGAGTAGAGATCAAGATGTTTGAGGATTTCAAGTACGTAGGGTCATCAGTCCAGAGCAACAGAGAGTATGGAAAAGTGGTTGAGAAACGCATTCATTCATGGGAGAAAAGTGTCAGGGGTACTATGTGATAGATGAATATCAGCCAGAATGGAAGGAAAGGTGTACAAGACAGTGGTGAGACCAGCAATGCTGTATGGTTTGGAGACAGTGGCATTGAAGAAAAGACAGGAAGCAGAGATGAAGATGTTGAGGTTCTCTTTGGGATTGATGAGGACTGATAGGATCAGAAATGAGTCCATCAGAGGGACAGCACATGTTAGATGTTTTGGAGTAAAGGTCAGAGAAGCGAGACTGAGATAGTTTGGTCATGTACAGAGGAGGGATAGTGAACATATTGGTAGACGCATGCTGGAATTGGAGACGCCAGGCAGGTGGTCTAGAGGAAGACCGAAAAGAAGATTTATGGACATAGTGAGAAAGGACATGAAGTTAGTTGGTGTGAGAGAGGAGTATACAGAGAATAGGGTTAGATAAAAAAAAGTTTATTCGCTGTGGCGACCCCTGAAGGGAAAAGCCGAAAGGAAAAGAAGAAGACCAGCTATGTGCAGTGATGATCAGCAGAGACGCAGCTGAGTGAGAGCCCATTCCAGAGGAGATATTTTGAGCAAGAAGTTCATTGCTTTCATGCTGTTTACAGCCAGTCTTCATAAGTTATCTGCAGCAGTCGTGCTGGTTGTATGTTGATCGTTTTAACTACAGGATCAAGGATACCCATTGAGTTGATTGATACAACAGAATGTCAAATGGAAAAAATATACAAAAGAATGTGATAGCATTCCTGCCTCACACTGCCTCTGGTCCGGGCATAATTATTCATATATGGCCACAGGTGAGGTGAGAAACTAGGGGCATAAGCCAAAAGGAACATAATGTGGTTGAGAAAAGGAGTAGACCTTTAAAGTAAAGAAGCAGATCTATTGTGTTAAGGAGCAGACCTTTTTTAAAGGCCAAACATGTGATTCTATGAAACGACCCCAAGATTTTAATCTCAAATGCAACTCAATAGCTTCTTTTAGCAAAACTGATACCCATACAGAATGTATTTGTACAGCCTCTCCTAATGCTGTAGTGTTGTCTCTTGAAGGATAAGATGATATCAAAACTAGCGTCATATCATTAGCTTGTTGAAATACTGTCTCCTGACTAATTATAACCCCAAAAAGCTGCAGGATTGCCCGGGGCGCTCAGTTTACATTTTTGACAATATAGCCAGTACAAATTCAGTGAGAAAACCCTTTTAGTGTTTAAATTTGAGCTACAGTCATGGCGCACATGCATACTGCTGATGAGATTTTTGAAAAGCAAGGGGTGCAAGCTATTTTCTCAGCTGCGAGTATAACCAATAACCTCAGACAACTGATCTTTGTGGGTAAAGCCCACATGAAATGGAGTAAGTAAATATCTTTGTACACGCACCCACCACTTATGTAGCATTGGGTGTACCAGTCACTTGACTGATCACCAGTTAATCACAGGGCCACACAGACAAACAACCTTTCACCCACTCACTCAATCGGGTCAATTTTCCCAATTTTTTCCAATTCACGTGCTGCATGTTTTTAGATTGTGGGAGGACACTAGGGAACCTGGAGGAAACCCACGCAGACGCGGGGAGAAGACGCAAACTCAACACAGATTATTATCATTATCATTATTATTAATATTATTCTCATATTGGATCTTTCATAAACATATGTATATTGTTGTCTATCAATTAATTATTCATAAAAAATATATGTTGTCGACCTTGTTTACATGTGAGGTTGCTTTTTATCGATGTATAGAAATTAATCTACTGACCTGTGCATCGTAGAGAAACACAATTTCAATCCTCCAAATGACTACTCTGGCTCTAAAGTACACCTTATTTTGACTTGAATATATTTAACTTTTGGATTGTTATCATCCAATGATTTTCCCGACTGATACTATTTGTACCTCTGAACCAGACTCAACTCCTAACTTGACTTGAATAAGACATTATAGAGCACAGACCATAATAAAAGTGTCCTTGACTGTTGTACCTGAATTTCATAATGAATTCTTCATTTGAAGGTAAGTCTTTTTATTAAGAAAGGCCCATTACTATTTCTCCAAGGAAATATAAAGTTTTGGAGGTACATCCCTCGTTTACCTTTTGTCATTGTGTATCAATACTTTTTAGATGTTTCATGGTGTTTTTACACCAAATAAAAATAGCTTGTGAATAAATGCTAGTGTGGCAATGACACAATAAGCATGTTTTAGTTGTGCAAAGCACATAGTATTAAGACAGCAAGAAAACACTTTGAAACCGATTCTACATACTCAAGGTTCTGTTGATCTATAATCACCAACTTGAGTAAAGGTTCTTAAAATGATGAATCTGGCTCTCTGCAGATTGATGGACACCTTGCACCTCTGTGGATTTCAAAGCCCAGGCATAAGATGTCTACAACTAGCCATCTTAGACCAGTAGCTCTAAGCCAACCAGGTTAATATAGCTGAAAATGAATCACATGGGGATAACTTGTGAACCTGTAAATACACATACTTATGAGTAGCGTCCAAGAAAGATAATTGGAACGAATAAATTTTATTTTCACTTGAACACAAAATAAAAAGTCATCCTGAAAACCATCTACACTACTTCTCTGTCTGAAACTCAGCTCCGACTCTTCCATTATGATTTTTGACTGGACATGAACTCAAACTAATCTGAGTCAAGACTGATCTCAGATCCGATACATAGGGGCTTGACTACAAAAGTGGAAAAGTGCATCACCCTCAGTCATTTGTGAGAGAGTTTTCTCCATGTGTATGTATCCTCTCACAAAAGCAAAGAGTCTGGCACACTCTTCCCCCCTCCAGCCTCCCTCTGCTATTTCTCTCACTGATGAGGGAACGGTGATGGCATGTGCTCAGAGATGGAGACTGAGTTCCTAACCAGACCAGTTATGAGGCAGTAAGTCTACTATTGATTAGCTGTCCACATCGCTGCCCAGCCTCCTTTGTTTTCCTGAGCGCACCCCGGCACATATACAACAGCAGAGAGCTCAGATGGGGGGTGACCTTTCATCACCTTTCCCTCCTATCGCTACATGAAGACACACACTCATACTCGAATGTTTCCTCAAGAAAAGGAGTGATGGAGGACCAAAAGGTAGTTTTTTTGAAGATGTGGGTTTTGAGTTTGGTTTTCTAACAGACTTGCTAAAACAACTTTTATCAAGGTGAATATTTCCAATGCATTTGCTTTACTGATTTTTGGTTTTATTTTTGTCATCATGTTTGTTTTTTTAGTACCATTATCAATCACACTTATTAATATTAAACATGAACAAGTCCCTTAACGTTTCACTTGAATGTTTGTTGTATTGTTGTTTTCACAGAATGCGTATAATTCTCTGTGAAAAAAAAAAAAAATACTGTATATCACACCATTTTACTTCAACAAACTAATCGCTATTTCAGGATTTAAAGTGAAATAAGAAATTTGTTGGAGTCACATTTCTAATAAATTAATAATAACCAATATTATATGTCAGGTTTATTTTACTTATAATGTATCTTAATGTATGACTGTTTTATGTCTTTTTTGTGTTGCTTATAAAATCCTCACATTTTCATAATCTACTGTTTCATGTTAGTTTGTTCCACCTGCTACCTGACAGTTTGGGGAAGCCTATATAAACATGCGTAAACTGATAGTTGTCAGAACTGTTTTGTTGTTGGAATGGTGGTTAAGCCCAATGACCCAAAACTTGTGTGGAGACACATATGCTTTGTTTTTTGTTTGTTTATAATTTGGTTTATTTGTTTTTTTTCAATGCTAAACCCTTTGTAGCTACCAACAAACATAAGAGACATTCTTCAATCAAATTTCAAAATTTGACATGTTAAAAGTCAATCAAATTCTGACATTCCTTTAATGCATGAAAAAATAAAGCTGACCTTTCTTCGGCATTGTACAAAAGATTCTCAAAATCAATGAATTTGAATCCACTGACAACAAAGCCCTGGTTAGATGAAGTGATTTTTAGAAAAGGCTGGCATGACTGCACCATTAAGGATACAGCTAAGCTATGTTAACAAGTTAAGTCATAAAGCCTTAAATACCTTGTCAATAAAAATAGCCATTAATCTTTGTTCTCATTTTTTCTCATTGATACCATTTAACCTTCTTCCCTCAACTTTGTGTCAAAAAAAAGTTAGAGAGTGAAACTGAAGAAATAATGAAATGTAGACGTTTACAAAGTCACTTTTTGAATTTACATTTCTAATGTTTTTTTAAGACACAATTTCTTATTTTTCTATATGTTCTCCATGGTAATAGACTAAACACAGTATATACTTGTCCAGTTCTTGTACCTTTTCAAATATATTTTCAAACAGATGGTCCAACAATTATAGCCAAAAAATTAAGAATAACTTCAAAGTACATTAAGAATAAGGCAAAACTATAGAATAAAATAAAGTAAAAAACAACAAACTGAAAAAATACCTTAAATGTTAGTGAGATGTGGCTATTGGCAGAAATACATTAAGTTGAAACAAATGAATATAAATCCAATAACATTCCATCCAATCTGTAAATATAGCAAATAATAGTCGTTTTGTTAATTTTTTTGCTATGCGGTAAGATATTTTTTAGAATTATGACTTGTGCTTATTTTCTGACTCAAACAAGAGCTTTTACCATCAAATTGACCCCTAGTGACCAAAAAGTGCCAACCAGTGACAAACATGAAAATAAAATCGTGACTGGGTAATTAACATAGGTATTAGCTTACTAATACCCTGACTGCTATCAGCATGTTCTTAAATGGAAGTCATTTTGCTAATGGAGAGCTCTCTCTATTTATCATTGTTATGATTGATTAAGCATCAAATCAACACATTACAGACATAATACATTGAATGTGGAGCTTTGAAAATATGTTTATTCTGCATACATTTTACGATTTTCATTGATATATCTATTTGCTGTCTGTAATTCTAAATACTGTCACCACACAACATCAAAACAACAGCATTCATATCCAATTGGCACTTCTGGCCTTTCAGTTTGGTTATACATGTTGAATCTGTGATTGCATCATTTCTCTCCAAGTTCCCCATCCTTCTCTCACAGAACAGAACTTGCAGTGAGTAAAATGTAGACAAGATTTGTCTGAATGAGAGAAAAAAATGGTTGAATATTTTGATACATGTCCTTGGGATTGACAACATACTGGTCCAAGCTTTACGATGCCTCTCATCCATTGAAAGATGTGTCGAGTGATATTCCAGCAATCTAACTTCTAATAAAAGAAATTTAATCTCAGGCCATGTTTACTGAATTCCCAACAGAGCCTTCCCCTCCTCTCACATTCAGTATAATGGTTAAAACCGTATACAACAATTTAGGACCACCCCACCGTGATAAAAGTTGCTCATAGATCACAATCGAGCTAAAAGACAATTAACGTTTTCTCCTACCTCTTCAATAATTTTCAAACGTAAACTCAATTATAGCCATGCTCTGGAGATCTCCAGCTTGGGGGCCATGGCTAGGAGAATTATTGATGCTTCAAGATCTTCAACAAACTCCTTTTGTTAACTGTGCGATTTCTGGCAAAAGCAGAGACACAGTAAATAAAATGCATTGGGAAACGATATCGATTGGACTGGTATCTGTGTTTCTTGAAATATACACATCCTCAGAAGCAGAGAACTAAGATCGATGAACTGAAAAAAAGTCAAATATATTGTCAAAATATACTATCTTGTTTTTGAAATACCTCAAAATTGTAATGGGTTAACACATTATCAATGATTTGTATGAATTATCTGGCAAGGAAAAACATATGATTACAAATTCTACAATATATTTGTTCATTTATATATTTATTTGTTTTCACTCAAACCACACAGACTGCATTGTCTAGTTTGCTCAGCTGTGTTTCCCTAGCGCTTATTAAGGTGACCACAAGATCAACTAGTTAGAATTTTTCTTTCGTCAGCAAAATTTTAAATTTGATGAAACATATGCATACCACAACAAGCTCCAATTTCATAGGGTCCCTTACACATTTTCATTAATTTCTTTATGTACAAATGCTTTATATTAAAAACAATCAGAATGGGTTACTCATTGCCTAAACATCCGGTCTTTTTTTAATTACATAGAGACTCAAACAAACAGACCTAGAAAAAGCCTTTGTGCCTTTATAGACCTATAAAAAGCATACAGCACAGTGCTGAGAGAGCCACTATGGTATTGTATGAGGATGTCTGGAGTGGCAGAGCATGTTAGAGTGGTGCAGTACATGTATGCTAGCTGTCAGACAATGGTGAGGTGTGCTGTAGGTGTAATAGAGAAGTTCCAGGTAGAGGTGGACCATGATGTTTGCAGATGACATTGGGATCTGTAGTGAGAGCAGGGAAAGGTTGAGGAAAATCTTGAGAGGTGGAGGTATGCTCTGGAAAGGAGACGAATGACGGTTCGCCGCAGCAAGACATAATATGTGTGTGTGAATGAGAGGAACCCGTATGGAATGGTGAGGCTACAGGGAGTGGAGGTCATGAAGTTGGAGGATTTCAAGTACTTAGGGTCAACAGTCCAGAGCAATGGAGAGTGTGGAAAAGAGGTTAAGAAAAGTGTTCAAGCAGGCTGGAATGGGTGGAGTAAAGTGTCAGGGGTACTATGCGATCGATGAATATCAGTCAGAATGGAAGGAAAGGTGTACAAGACAGTGGGGAGACCAGCGATGCTGTATGGTTTGGAGACAGTGGCATTGAAGAAAAGACAGGAAGCAGAGATGAAGATGTTGAGGTTCTCTTTAGGATTGACGAGGATGGATAGGATCAGAAATTAGTCCTTCAGAGGGACAGCACATGTTAGATGTTTTGGAGAGAAGGTCAGAGAAGCCAGACTTAGATGGTTTGGTCATATACAGCGGAGGGATAGTGAATAGATTGATAGACTGATGCTGGAATTCGAGATGCCATGCAGGAGTTCTAGAGGAAGACCGATGAGAAGATTTATGGACATAGCGAAAGAAGATATGAGGTTAGCTGGTATGAGAGAGAACTAGGGTAGGAATAGGGTTAGATGGAGAAGGTTGTTTCATGGTGGCGACCCCTGAAGGGAATAGCCGAAAGGCAAAGACAAAGACAGCCTCAAAAAAACAACATAAAACTGTCCAGAGCTAATAAATGTGCTTTGGATAAAGAGACCATATCAGGGGAATGGAATGTACTGACACAGACAGGTATAATATTGAGAGCAGACAGCAGACAACAAAGTGAGCAAGTAATACAGTTGTATTAATGAAGTATAGATTTGTTTCCTTTTCATTTGAAGCTGCATAATAACAATAATCAATGCTGTATTCTCTGCATGCAGGCCAGCACCTAATTACAGCTAATTACCAGCGGCTGCCATGTGCGATATGATGTGTCTTCTTTCTGCGAGCCATTTCCAGTAATTACACATATATCATGTCATCCAGTGAATCATTATTGCATAAAGGATCCCCCGGTGGCTCTTTTTCCATTGGACAGAGGAGAGAAATGGCCGTCATCCACCTGGACCAGTGACATACAGGCCAGGCCAATCCTTCCCATCTTAGCCAAACCAGGGCAGGCCAATACAGGCTGCAGATTGGCATATGGGGCTGGCCCGGCCTGCCAAGCCTCTGGGGGATGAGTGATCGAAGGACAGCGAACCCTGCAAAGCAGAAGAAAGGCTATTCTAATCCTCATTCATATGACAAACATTGAAAGGGAGAGAAAGGCTGTGAAATATGAACCGGCACTGGACCAAATGCATTTTCAAAGGTTCAAAAAAAGTTTTGAGGCATCACAGCTAATGTGACCCTTGAGGTCACAAGATTATCAAATATAGAAAATCCAAAGAGCCTAGACTAAAGCAGGATCAGTCAATGCCAAAGTAGCATTAATTGATAGACCAACACAGATTATGACAACAAATATGCCACAATTTCAGGAAAATTAGGCTCCTAACAATTTATATGAAGGAATGTTGTCTCTTGTTTCCATGTCTCAAGCTACCTCAACTACCTCAAACTACCTCAAACTTTGTTTGATGAGAAAAAACAGTATACGCTTACTTTGCAAATTATGTTCATGATTAAATATCATAAATAATAATAACTTATAATAATATAAGTTCTTACGATTGTTCGGGCCTATTTGGCCTTAAGGCTCAAATCAACATATTTCTGTGATCAAAACTAGATATTCATCTAATCTAATCCAGATATTTACATAGGAGCAGTTCATCAAATTATGGCATCAATATCTTACTATGAAAATTTACCTTTGTTCTATTTCCCACACAGTCACAGGTGGATGGCCTTCATAATTCCACCCAACAGTAAAGAAAGAATGATAGAATTTTGATGTTATAACTGAAAAGGTATACAGAGTTGGATTTACATCCCCTCCACCAACATATAATAACAAATACCGGAACAATTAAAAATACAAATGGCTGACGTGAAAAATGAATCAACAGCAGACGTTAAGGTGTACTTTGATGGGGTTTGAAAAATAAACTGAAAAAAACTAGGGACCCAATACACTGTGAGGTATCTGGTACTTCCGTCATACTAAGCTCAAACTATTATTTAATTGAAAACATGGTTTTCATCATATTCTCACTCATAGTGAACATGAGTGGTGTATTTGAGGCGTTGCTCCAATATCGTGGTTCGATGAAAAGAGGGACTAGCCAAACCAGTACCTTCTGAATGAGAGGTGGTTAACTTTGCCTCCAGCGGAAACAGTCCACTCCCTTCTAATAGCTCTCCACAGTATTTAAGTGATGTTGTGTGGACTGGCAGAGACAGGCTAGCAGGTGGCACATTATACTAGGAGAGGGAGAGCGAGTCAGAGAGCGAGAGAGAGAGAGAAAGAGGGAGAGGAGGTGTTTATGGAGGACACACAGAGACAGAAGAAATGGAGAATATGGTGGCATCAAGACCATTTGGGGCAATTGTGCCTTTGTTGAAATTTCTTTCTGTGTGAGGGGGGATGTTTGATGAAAAGGGAAAAAAGCTGAGAATAGTGACAAAAAAAATCTGAAGATAGCTAAGAAGGGATGACAAGGGATAACTGTCCCAATATACCCATTAAAAGGGAGTTTCTCCTTGTCTCTGTCACCAAGTGCTTGGGAGAGTAGTCAGGTGTCTGTAAATAATATTGTAAAGCGTGTGACCTAGACATGTTCTATCAAAGTGTCCTAAGATAACTTCTATTGTGATTTGCCATAATATTAGTACAATTGAATTGAATTAAATTAAATTAAATTAAATTAAATTAAATTAAATTAAATTAAATTGAATTGAATACAGACATGGTAAAATAATGGAATGGAGGGACATTTCTGAAAGACACAGAGAGAAATAAAGAACAAGGTCGGTGGAAATGACCATAGATTAAGCAAGGTGAAAGGAGAGCTAGTGAAAATGAAAAAAAAATAGTAATGGCTTCATTTGATTGACCAGGTATTTAAGGCTTTATGAGTTAGCTTGTTAAAGGAGCTTAGTTGTATCCTTAACAGTGCAGTCACGCCAGTCTTTATGTAAAAATCAGTCCGTTTAGCCAGGGCTTTGTGGTTATTGGATTCACATTCAGTGATACAGAGGATCTTTTGTACAGTGCAAGATTCCACTTGAGTTATTCAGGTTTTGGTCAGAGCTGTGTCATTGCATCTCATATTACGTAGGGGGGATTGGGTAAGATTAGTCATTTTTTTTTATCTTCCCAGTGAGAGTAGGGATTTAGGGGAGGAAAAAGATGTGTCTATACTACTAATTCTAGAATATTCCCAAATATGACATGACCCCCCAGTAAATTAGATTTCCATTGAAATTTGGATGTCTTTTGAAGGCTGACCTTCCATTCATTCCAAAGTCAAATTAACTGTGGGATAACACACATGCCATTTACCATTTAGGTGACTTTTGATGGCTTAAACTGTGTGAAATGCTATGTTTTGAACAGCCTCCTTAACTGATGTGACAAAATGCTATATATATCTGAAAAGAAGAACACAGATGCAGAGATGAACATAAAGAAAGTAGTGACCCCTCCCTTCCCACATTAAACAAATAAATACATAATTAGAGAATAAACAGTCAGAATGACAGAAAGAATTAGTATCTATTCTTTTAATCACAATAATTATACCTATTTTCGAAGGTATGATACCACAACCGAATAATACATAAAAGTGAAACAAATTATAGACAGTCTGTGGAGGTTCTCTGTTATCCAGGTAATTTTCTTTTTTGTGGCAACTGGACTTTAGTTTCTCCCCCTAAGCACAGTTCATCCCTAATCAAAGAGACTTCTTCAGTTCTAATGGCATGTGGGGAGTTTCAAATATAAGTGCCAGGACTGTGGGCGGGTCTAGGTTACAATGGCTTGTTGTACAAATAGAAGAGTTGATTTGCAGAAACTACGTGAAAGGGGGTTGTTGTGCCAATGGGGTGTCGTTAGGTGTGGACAAAGGTACAACTTTTGGGAATTTAGCTTGATTAGAATTTGAAAAGCTGAAGCCAAACTTCTCTAGGTATGAAACAAAGGAATGAAACTGTTGGATCACATGGACTGAGGCTCAGTTGGAAGTTACTGGGGGCTGGTTCAGGTGATGGGTCCTTCCGGGTTGTTTGGAGGGTGCAGATGGGCTTGGTCCATGTGTGTTTAATCCATGGATAATGATCCCTATCTGACGTTATATTCAGAAACTCCCCATAGGCCATTATCACTAAAGAAGGCTCTCGGATGAGGGGTGAAACGTCCTCAAGTGAAGAAAATTAAGTCCAATTGCCACAAGAAGATTTTGACAAGAGTTATATACACAAATGCACATACACACATTCTACCACAACCACGACACCACCTTTCCTGGTATTCACTGATATTCATTTGGACTCACAAACATTGACTCACACAGCATTTACCTTAATTACACAAGCTCTTCTTCAGCTACTAAAAGACACAAACACACTCACAAGCACTTGCAGGCATCCACACAGACAAACACAACAGCACACAGACATAAGCTCACCCCCCCCTCCCGCACACACACACAATCAGTCATGAGGCGAGCCAGCTGGCAGCCAGGGCAGGCCCATATCACCATTACCATAGGATTCCTCAATCACTGGGAGCTGCTAGTAATGGAGCAGCACTAGAGAATACGCGCGCGTGTGTGTGTGTGTGTGTGTGTGTGTGTGTGTGTGTGTTTACATGAATGAGTGAGTGTAGATCTTTCATGAGGGAGCAAGAGAGAGGAGGAGAGCAAGCATGAGAGAAGAGGGGCCTTTATTTGCTGCAACGTGGTGTTTTTAAAGCTGAAGTGAGAATTACAAGCAGCTCTTTCTTCACCCTCGAATCTAAAATTAAGCTCATTTGTAATACATTACTTTCCCTCACACCTCCTCCAGCTCTCCATCTCTGCATTACTTCATCCGTGCATCCTACCAAGGTTGATTTTCTCTTCCTTTAAGACCAATGGGATGAACATTTCATGCATGAAATGACTAGTCTTGGCCCCTTGGTACCTCTGCACAGCACACACAGACACACACAAGCAGAAAATCCAGTGATGCTCATACATCCTGGTGTTATGGATTTAATGATTTCCCTGGAGCGAGCATTAGACAGACTACATGTATGTATCACCAACTACATCAACTACAGCTCCCTTGACCTTGCAGATTATTGCTCTCCTCGGCAGCATGGAGGTGTGCATGTTCAAGTCTTGTGTATTTTTTTTTGTAAACTTTGTTGACAACCTTAAACATTGTCTTGTACAACTGCAGAGATATTCAATATTGACCTGTTTGAAAGTAGGACAGCAGGGGACAGATATATATAAACGATGTGTGTACACAAAATCCTTGTTTACGGTCTTTTTTTCCATCCACAGTCACCTTGCATCACATTTACCATATTCTGAGTGCTTTCGGCCTGTTTTTTTATTGTTATGTTTTGTTATGTTTTGATTTTTTTCCAATGTGTATATCAATAAACATATGTATGATATATATATATATATATATATATATATATATATATATATATATATATAAAAGGGAGGTGGTGCTGTGTGTGTGTGTGTGTGTGTGTGTGTGTGTGTGTGCGTGTGTGTGTGTGTGCGTGTGTGTGTGTGTGTGTGTGTGTGTGTGTGTGTGTGTGTCTGTGTCTGTGTCTGTGAGTTTTTTTTGTGTCTGTGTGTGCATTTCTGCCTCACAGCGCGAACCTGGTTAAAAATAATGTGCTTGGATTCCTACAGCCATCCTGTGTGTTTGCATGTTCTCCCTGTGTCTGCATGGATTTCCTCCAGGTTTTGTGGTTTCCTTCCACAATCCCAAAACATGCAGAAGGTTAATTGGAAAAAAAAATGAGAAACTTACCCGAGTGTGTGAAAGAGAGAGTGAATGGTTGTGGCCCTGTGATTGACAGGTGGTCAAGGGTGTATCGCGCCTTATCCTGCCTCTCGCCCAATGACAGCTGTAAACGGCTCAAGCATCTCCTGCAACCCTACCTTCAGGATACACAGACACACACACATATATATATATATATATATATATATATATGCTCTGAGCATTTATCTGACTCCTATCCCTTCTCTGTTCTTCCTAATTCTTGTCTACTCCAGAACTTAGCGATCAAATTGAATACAGTTTCTTCCTGCTATTATAATATTATAATTTCTCCTCAACTGTTGTTTTCATTGCTTAATGTGTGCAAACAGTGTTTTTACATGCTAATGATTTATTAAGCAAGTATCTCCATCCATAAATGACTGACGATAAGACTGTGTGTCCGTGTGTCTGTATGTGTGCGTGTCTGTGTGTCTGTTGAGGGTGGGCTTGATGGTAGACTTCAGGGTTTCTGGTTTGATCACCAGCACCTCCAGAGATCATGTCGGGGTGCCCTTTAGCAAAATACAACATCTCTACCTATGCCAAATGAGCTGGTAGGCAGTCGCCTACCATCAAGTTGTCAAGTCATTTGGGTGATTTGATGAAAAAAAAACTGTATACGTCTTTATCTCACAAATCCTAGTTTGGCCTACACTTTGGTGGAAAAAAACATCTCTTTATTATTTGGTCAAGAATCAATGACAATCATTCACAAAAATGATAATATATGCAGTCATTATTTTATTTGATTGAATATTCCTATTTGCCATGATTTGTTAAAGTAAAAAGAACTAAAACTAAAACAAAATATTCAACAAAATAAACAACACAAGAAATGTAACATGGGGGCAGGAGGAGAGCTGAGTGGACATGACGCTATCTGACAGGTCAAAAAATAAACACATGAAGGAAAACACGCTTGAGTACAAAGGTGGGAGGATGACAAATATTAAACAGGAGTCAAACACGATAAAGAGACTCTACAAAGTAAAAACATGACTCACGACATAAACAGAGGACCTGTTAAATTAATTCACTCAAATTCATTATAAACATTTCTATAAACTTAAAATTCCCATGCCCAATATTTTGGGAAACGGCAGACAGAATTATGTCACATTCTGGCACAACACTGCTTAGTGTTGCTTTTGTCCTGTAAGTGGAAAAAAACATATAACACAATATACATAACCCTGCTGGCTGTTTCAAACTCCCCCAATAATCCACAGGTTGAATAGCACACCAGGAATCATCACATCAAGGAGTCTTTTAGCCTTTTTGTTTTATGTTTTTTTTTTGCTTTTTTGCTTAATATATCCTTGGAAAACTGATGCTGTACGATTAATCCAAACACAAACTGTACAGTTGAGGGATGTTGAAAACCATCAAGTGACACATCCTTCCACTGACTGTCCTAGTACAGGAAAGTTTATAGTGTTCACTCGATAGGGAAGCTGAGAATTAACTAATTAATTAATTAGTTAAGTCAAAGGTCTCAACCTATTTTTTTTCTTCTTGGTTAAGGTGAAAATGGTGTTACAGGAAAATGTAACTGAATTATTTTGACAGATACAAGCATATTTTTCTTAAGGAGCTCATCTTTATCGTGGCAGACTTTAGTATATAAAACAATCTATAATGTTGTCCAAAAGGATTTCCACTATATGAGGTGCACTTGGAGCTTTTCATTGTAACATCAAATCTAGTAGTATATGTATACATATATCTAAGTATAATGCTTTTGATAACAGGAATTTGGATAATTACTGGAACCCATCTGCTTATGTCAAAATGCCCATCTCCTTATTTGTCATTAATTATTTGTTTAGTCAATCAGAAATACATGTTATTTGCAGCTTGACCTGTTGATTTGCTGTGTGAGTGCTTCACCTTAGTTGGTCAAGACATTTAAACTTTTGTCAGCCATGTCATAAAAAAATATAATGTTGCTCTAACATCACTCAATCTGGATGTAAATGTATTATTTTTTTGTTGTTGGACTTTTGAACCAGTTAAGATGAAGAGGCCAAGAACTAAATAGTCAGGCTTTGAAGCGGGGAAAAAAATTAAGTGAAAGAGTGCTTGAAAAAAAATGAAAAATGAAGCTTGAGTGCTGCGCATTGATGCCACTGCTTCTTGTAGTGATGCCAAAATAATTGGGACTGTTGTCTCTGGGTTGACTGGTCCAATAGTTTGTGAACATACTCTTATGTGACCAAATTCAGATTGTTTTTATAATCGCTGTGTTGCTTTCATTGGGAGAAAAGCACTCTATCAATTGCCTTCCAGGATTAATTCATTATTTCTGGTCGTACTGGAAAAAATAAAACCAAAAAAATATTCACATTGTATTAAGAACTTTTGACTCTGCGATGCTGCCTTGCGGCGGTATGTATGATGTAATCTCAATCTGAGTGTCATTGATTTCTATGAAATACTGCTCAGGGATGCATGATATAAAGAATTGTAGCTCCAAGTATAGTCTTTCATGTTGTGGGCCCATAGAACAAGAACACTTGCATCTTCTGCTTCTAACCCCAGGTATAGCCCGTGGCTTTTCTACTGGTGATAAAGTAGCTTCACCTTTTGGCTGTTCTACACTTTAAAATACCATCTCACAGAAGAAAAAAAACTAAAATTAAATGAGTCAGAGAAGTTGAACTGGCAAGGTGGCCTCGTGACTCTGGCAACCATTAGCCACTATTTTGCAGCCATTCATCTCTCATTTTAAATCTTTTAGGAAATATCTTTACTTATACATTGACAGAGGCCACTCATGCAATCCCAGCAATTGGCTGCAACATTCGCATCAACCTCTTCTTGGCAGCTGCATTTGTATCAAGCTCTTCTTGGACACTAAATTTGCATCGAGTTCCTCCTATATCCATGTTTCTTGGTCCATGGGTATTACTGCAAAGCTTGGACCAAGTTTCTACCAATGTACTTAATGTTTACCCTGACTAAAAGATAACACAAATAACATGAGAAATCATCACAAAATGGTCCATTTAAACTGTCTCTGTTTGGATGCTCCATCCATTTGCCTTGAGTGTAACAAGTAAATAATATATAACATTATATACTCATATATATATATATATGTATATATATTAGTATAAATATGTATATTAGAAGACAAGAAATTCTGGAGTGAGTTAGATGAAATGATGCAAAGTACCCAGAGGTGGTGAGTAGTACACACTTTAATGGACATGTTGGCGCATGCTACACAGGAAATGATGAAGTGACTGGCAGGTTTGTTATACAGGATGGAAACACAGGGGTACAGATGGCTTTGCAGGAAGGATAGAAATGGCTGTAGTGAATACTTTGCTCCAGGAGAGCGAGGAACGCAAGGGAATTTAGAATTGTGTAGGTAAGAGCACACAGGTGCACTGCATCTTATTCAGATGATGTAATCTGAGGGAGTTCAGTGACTGTAAAGTCTTGCTGAGGGAATGTATCACCAAATAGCATAGAATGATGGTTTGTAGGATGAATCTGGTGGCAAGGAAGGTCTGTAGGATGAATCTGGTGGCAAGGAAGATGAAAAGGCACAGCATGAAAGGAAGTGGTAGAAACTGAAAAAAAGGAGTGTCGTATGGGTTTCAGGAAAGAATTGAGTAAGGCTTTGGGTGGACAGGAAGAGCTTCCAGATGACTGGACAACTGCTGCTAATATGATCAGGGAGACAAGTAGGACAATACTCGATGGGTCATCTGGAAAGGAAGTAGATAAGGAGACTGAGCGGTGGAATGAGAAAGTGCAGGAATATTAACAGAGAAGAGGTTAGCTAAGGACAACAGGACACAGGACTGAAGACAGTAAATAAGAGTACAGGTAAAGATATAGGTGGCAAAGCCAAAGAAAGGGCATATGATGAGTCACATCTTATGTTGGAAGTAATTGACTTTATGAAGGTTGGTAAGAAAAGAGAGATAGAGATGGTAAGGTCGTTCAGCAGGTTTGAATGATTAAGGATAGAGAGGAAAATGTATTGTGAGGTTCAGTGACCAAATGTGGTAGAAAGATAGGAACAGTATTTCGATAGACTTGATGAATGTATTAAATGAGAGAATGAAGAGTAGAGGAGGTGTCTGTTGTGGACCACAAAGTAGCAGAGATTATTAAAGATGAAGCAAGGAGGGCACTGAAGAGGATGAAGTGGAAAGACACTTGGTCCTGATGATATTACTGTGGAGGTATATAAGTGTCTAATGTCTTTTTTTTATTAGAATTTTCAAAAGGATATTAGAGTGTGAGAGGATGACAAAGGAACAGTGGAGATTTGTGCTGTTGACAACTTATAAGAGCCAGGGAGATGTACAGAATTGGGATACTTGCAGAGGAATAAAGTTGATGGCCTTACAGTGTAGTCATGTGAAAGCATAGTGGAGCTTTGTGTATGGTATGATTTTAAACCAAAAAAGGGTTCTATAAATGTAGTATTTACTTTAAGAATGTTGAAAGAGAAGAACAGTGAAGGTCGGAGGGAGCTTCATTCTGCTTTTGTAGATCAAAAAAGTATATGGCAGGGTGCTTAGGGAGGAACTGTGGTACTGTATGAGGTATGTTATGTACTGTATGTGTATGCTATGTACTGTATGTTAGAGTGGTGCAGCACATGTAAACTATGAGAGCAGTAAGACAATGGTGAGGTGTGACGTAGATCTGATAAAGGAGTTAAATGTGGAAATGGGATAGCATAATGGATCAGCTCTGAATGCTTTCTTGTTCGCTATCACTACAGACAGGCTGACAGATGAGGTTAGACAAGAATAGCCATGGACTATGATGTTTGCAGATGACATTGTGATTTGTAGTGAGAGCAGGGAACAGGTTGAGGAACATCTAGAGAGGTGGAGGAATGCCAAGGAAAGGAGAGGAATGAAGGTTAGCTGCAGCAAGATACTTGACTTTGAAAGAGAGGGGGTCAAGTGGAATGGTGAGCCCACAGGGAATGGAGATAAAGAAGGTGGAGGATTTTAAACATCTCGGGTCAGCAGTCTAGAGCAACAGACAGTGTGGAAAGAGGTGAAGAAACAAGGTCAAGCTGGTTAGAGCAGGTGGAGAAAAGTGTAAGGGGTTATGTGTGATAACAGAATATCAGAATGAAAGGAAATGTATACAACCAGCAGGAAGATCAATGGTGTCCAAAACAGAGGAAGGGGTATCAGATATGAAAATGTTAAGGTTCTCCTTGGGAGTGACTTGAATGGATATGATCAGGAATTAATCCATCAGAGAGACAGCACATGTACAGTTTTTGGAGATACAGTCACAGAGGCAAGTCTGAGATGGTTTAAACATGTACAGAGGAGAGATGGTGAATATATTGGTAGAAGAATGCTTAGGCTGGAACTAGCAGGCAGCAGGCAGACCAAAGAGGAGATTTATGAATGGAGTGAAAATGGACATGAAATTAGTTGTTGTGAGAGCAGAGGATGCAGAGAATGGGGTGAGGCTCTGGCAAGCTCTGAAGTGAGCATCCGAAAGGAAAAGAAGAAGAAAGAAGAAATTCATGCTGACAAGGCTGCCATGTAGAGAGCTGATCATGGTTAATGGAATTAATGTACACCAAGTAATGTGCTGTGTCTTAGCATTTTTCATCATCCTAGATTTTCTTTACTTGACTACAACCCTAAGAACAATCATCATATGCTTGCAAACAAAGTCCCGCCTTTTACTGCAGTCAAATTTGAAAGGGTCAAACCAACATCACACTAACATCAGACACACCTCTTTATAAACCTCTCTACTCTTTATAAATGCAAAGTCTCTCACATAGTGATGTTTATGATGATTCAACTGTTTTTAGTAAAAAATCCACACACCAAAGTGTTCAACTAATAAAAGTGCATCATTCCTTTAATGGCAGAGCTGCATGTTTAAATACAGTTACCAGTTTGACCTGAAGTCACTAGCCTTTAACATGATTTCGGTTTCTATGGGTTTAACTTTAAACCTCCTCTAAGAGTTTGGGTTTCCCCAAGCTCGACAAGCACACAGACACATTTTGTATGTTTGTGGTAAACACTGAGTAAATAGATTATAAACTGTTTAACCAATGCGGATGGAAGCATATGGTGTGCTCCCAGGCCACCGTGGAGTAATGAAGTCCTATTTGCTTCCTGTTGTTTCACTCTGATTTTACCAATATTTGTACATTCTGAATAATTCAGGGGATTTTCTCCCAGTTGCATTGCGCCAGACCTTAAATCTGCATGTATAATTGAACATATTTATGCTAATCTAATTGTTTTACAGTTAGCTGGCTTTGTAGTGCTTAGTCTCCGGAATAAACAGGCAACACAAGGAGATGCCGGCACAAAGCTTAGCAACCCCTCCCCGTCTTCCCCAGTCGCCCCGTGGGAATCCTCTCAAAGCAGCTGTTGACAGAGTCGAGCAAAGAAGGTGATTCCATGCAAGGAGAATAGCACATTTCCAATCTCTCAAAGAATGCACTCTAAAGCGAAGCACACACACCATACTGTTGTCACATTACACAATTTGTGTTACATGGCAATTCATCTGAAGGCCATGAGACCAGCGGCTGAATGCCAAGTTGCTGGTTATGTACAATGGCACTAGTCGATTTGCCCAAAAGCCAGTGGCTACAATGAACAGCTCTTATTTAGAAAGAATTATTTAACAGCTGTATAATGTTGGCATGTGGACTATTGGTTTAGAATAGCAGATTCCTTAAGTTGATTTTTTCTTGTTAATTTTAGAAGTATTTTCCCTAGCTTTGTTACCTTTCACCATTCAGGAACAGGCTGGGGAATGGGACAGCGCCGTCCTTTTGTGGGCACAAGAGGGTGGCTTACATTGGAGGCATTGTTAATCATTCCTTTTTTGACTCCAGACTTTAATCCTTTTTTTTAATGTTTATTTTGTCTAAGTCAAGTCATTTCAATGACACATCTGTCCTGGTGTTGATTACTGAGGGTACTGAGGAACAGAGGCTTGGCCCCAAGTTTTATGCAGAAGAATCCAGCATGCCCATGATGTAATTAAGGATCTGAGCCCAAGTGGCAAAGCATTTTCATTCCCAGCCTGGAACTCTATAAAGATTTCCCTAGGATTCCGCTTTTGCAAATGAGACGTTTCTACAGTTGCCACAAAACACATTTTTTTTGCGCTAAGATCACAGTAAAGTTATTGACTTGAGCATGTACCTTTAAGATACATAATTATACGTTGGTTTTAGGCCATGACATCCACACACACACACACACACACACACACATCCTTTTGTGTTGTGTGCGTGTGTGTGTGTGTGTGTGTGTGTGTGTGTGTGTGTGTGTTTGTGTGTTTGTGTGTGTATCAATCATCAATAAAAATAGAAGAAATAGACACAATACATAAGTAAGGCAGCACGGCAGGGCCTTGGTTAACACGTCCACCTCAGAGTAGGAAAAACCCTGGTTCGATTCCCACAGGGGGGCTTTTTGTGTGGAGTTTGCATGTTCTTCCTGTGTCTTGTGAACATGTGAACAAGAGGGGAATGGTTGGCTCCAATTGTGGCTGTTCAATAAACTGGCATTTGGTCCAGAGTGTACCCTGCCTCTTGTCCAATGACAGCTGGGATAGGCTCCACCATCTCACGAAGCATGAGTGCATTATAAGTGGTATACATAATGAATGAATGAATGAATGAATGAATGAATGAATGAATGAATGAATGAATGAATGAATGAATGAATGAAGTAATCCAATAACACTATCAAATTTCACGCTGCAATCACATATAATAAAAGGGTGTCTGTAAATTCAATAACCATGAATATAAACCCTAACAAACAGGGCAGTTCACAGTCGTGAAACTGCATTGAATTGCTTTCACATCCAAATATTGTATATATATATAAGAATATAAGAATATTACCTGTATTTGAATCTGCCATTCATAACTTCCAGTGGTCATAACTGCAGAAATCCTGATGGAAAACAATTTTTTGTTGAGTGGGTGAGCTTTGACTTCCTTCCTCTCCCTTACGGATTTCATCTGTGATGAAACCGATGCCATTTTTCACATCTTAATTTCAAATATGGCTTTTCTTAAACAAGCAGGGGCCTTACTGAATGTCCTGTTTGCTAATTTGCTGGATCATTAACAGAGAGTGATGATCTGGGCTGTTACTCCGGACCAGTCAGCCTCCTCCCCTTGACCAGCTCCCCCCTGTACCGCTGTCACTGTGGAAGTTGGAGAAAGGTGCCGTTTATCTGCTTCCTTTGGGTGCGCAAGGTTGGCCACCTCCTGCAGACCACAGTCAGAGAGCCATAGTGGGGAGGGCTGGGTAAGTACTCAAGGGACCTGGCAAGGCTGGAGCCTGTTGGTAGTGGATCAAAGCCCTGCTGACCCAACAGCCAAGTCCGTTAAACTGACAGGAACAGGCAGACCCACCTAACCAGCTGTCCCTGGTGGAAAGCCATGGACTGAGGGGAGGATGGAGGGAGAATGGGGGGTGGGGGTTAAGATGAAAGGAAGAAACAATGTGGGATAGGGAGAAAAGGAAAGTGAGAGGTATTATGAAGAAAATGAGTGATGAAAGGTAGGGAGGCCGTCTGAAAGGCAGAAAGAGAGTGAACTAGAGTGTTAATAGAAAGATAAAGTAAGAAACAAGTGGTGTGACAAGAAAAATGTGTGACAAGAGACTGAGGAGTAATGGGACAAAAGAAGACAGTAGGTGGAAGGAGCAATGCTGAAATTGGATAGGAAAAAAAGAAAAACCAGCAAAGGTGTGTATACAGGAAACAGTGTCAATGGAATGTAACGAGTTCGAAACATGGAAACAGAAAGGGGAACCAGGGGAAATGGAGTGTCAAGGAAAAAAAGATGGTGCGGAAGGAGAATTAGAAATGGGAACTTGTGAAGGGATTGATAGAAGGGAGAGTCAAAAAAGCAGAACAATACCAGATGAAGAAGTTGAGTTAGAGGTTAACAAAGCAGCCAATGCCAATTAAGTCATGGTCGGGTAAGCTGGAGGCCTGAAAACAAGTTTTTGAGTAAAGGATAGTATATTTTTTAATAGTTAGAAATTGTTTGAAGAATTCCTTCCTGTCTCATATATTTATCATATATCCCTCCTTGTTTTGAAAATGTAGGCTCATTCGAAATGGAATTCTTATATGTTCTGTCTCCCTTTTTTTGTTTTAGGTTTTTATAATCTTGTCCATCAAATGGATAATGCAATCAATAATATAAAGAAATCTATATTGCAAATACATATGGATTCCATCTTCTGATGTCCTTCAACAAGCTTATTTTCTCTCTTCTATTGGTGCAGCATTCATTGAATAAACATACAGCACATATATGTCTGTTGATGTGTTTGCCAGGCTGCTGTTCACCGAGTCCTGGATGAGTATGTGCAAGTGCACATGCATATACCAGAGGGAAGGTTAGCAAATGTAATTGGATCCTATCACTTCGTCCACAAGTCTTGTCAAGGCCCTTTCTATGATTTCATACTGCTCGATAAGGATGCCAAATATGGATTTTTGTCATGCACTGATAACTTACATGGCAAGGAGTTCATAAATGAACAAACATGAGTTCACAAATGGATTTTAAAGACAACCTTTTTAGTGAACCAAGGAAGACTAAATATTAACAGCAAATTGTAGTAGCAATCGTCTGCCCATTCCCTACGATTCCACAGTGACTTCATAGATAATTATTGTGAATGTTCCCTTATAGCACTGCATTACATAGTGATGCCAAAGTTCAATGTTAATCAGTAAGGATAATTTTTGCGGATAGCCCACTGATCCTTGTATCAAACAATTTCATAGTTCCACTTAAACATAATATTTTATGCATTTAGTTCAAACCTTGACAAGCACAGTATGCTGAATTGCCACCAACTATTTGCATATTCACTTGACTCAAAACCTAATTGAGTTAATCGTAATAAAATATATCGGCCATCACAAAAAGTACTGTATCCCTTTTGATTGGAAGAGGGTTAAAACATGAATAAATATGGCATTGTGCTGGAACAAGCATGTCCAGGTTTCAGTAAAATATCTTCCCTCTGTTTTCACTCCACATGGAGCTAAGCTGCCAGGTTCAGCTGTCGGGTGTCATGGACTAGACGTTATCCTTGTTACTAATGTCCAGTGAACTCCACTCAGGATAAAAAACTACTTGTGCCAACCATTGTGCTTTTTCATTCATTCTCTGGTATATGGTTCATGAATTCTTGTCAGAGTAACCACCCTTAGAGGTGCTTTTTTGTGATGGGTCACCTGAGATGATTCATAGAAAAGGTCAAAGCCTTTCCCTTTCTCGCTTGTCTCCAACAGTGTTGATGCCACTATTTAGATATTGTTCTGTGTCATAGATCTGTTCTTGAAGTTGGGTGATCATCACTTGATCCTGCCTGTCTCACAGTACTCATTTCCGCAAAAGTTAGCATCGAAGCACTTTGCAAAAGATCATATATAACACTCATGAGGCTGGGGTAGAAGGAAACATTCAGTTTGCACAAACTGTATAACATTGTTTTCAACAGTGAATTGTGCATAGCACTGTTTAACTGTATTAATTTATAATTAATTTGGGTTTTAGAGGCATTTTGACCGCAGCAAAATGAGGAATTACATTGCAATTACAATTTAACCTAGGGCTATAACCTGAGACAATACAAAGATGGTTTAACAGTATTGATAAAATACTTCTTCACTGCAAGAAAGAATTATCTTTACAAGGTTGAGGATGTTGATTCAGACATGGTGTGTAAACTTCACTGTAGTTAGCTAAGATGCTGTCCTAGACATATTTGTCTATAGATGACTGGCTGGTGATAGGAATCCATAGCAGCTCATCCATGGGCTTTTATTGGCCTTTATGATTTTCATCAGCAGTTATTAGTAACAGTGCTGACCAATCCAATGCTCAGCTTGATGAGCTGTTAAGTCTTTATTGTTTTTTTTTTTTTGATTGCTTGATAAGAAGCACAGCAAGTTTTTTTTTTTTTTTTTTTCCACTCAGCTTGTTTCCAAAGAGCTCGAAACAATTTAGATGCCCAAATTATCCAGAGGTGCAACATATAGTCAGACTTGAAGAGGGTCAGCTCTTCTAACAGCTTCAAAGGAGAACAGCAAAGAGGCAAAGGATTATATTTTCTAATTAAAAAGGAATATTATGGATCAAGCTGTGCACATCCATTATTGCCTTGATGAGTAGGGATGATATAGGTAATTATATATAAAGAATATATATAAGCAGTCATAAACAGCTTGAAATTGTAATAGGTAATACATTATGGTGTTTGGATAAGTTGATAATGAATGAGGACAGGAAGCACTTTTTGGGTCAATGTTTGTCTCTACATGTCTCTCACCACAGCAAAAAGAGTACGGCTTGGCCCTTTCTTTATACAACAGTTATTATGGAAACTGTATTGTAATTCCTTAGTCATACTCATGAGAGATAGAGTCATTTTACCAAATACAGCTTGCACTTTACACATTTTGACAAATCAACATGGTGAAAACATATGTATGTGGGCATTTTGCCATTTTGTCTCTGTTTCCATTCCCTAAAGCTTTTACACCCCCCAATACACACTGATCTTTGTCCCATGGGGATGAACAGAAGTGATAGGATGTGAGCTGCTGCTTACAGAGAAATTGGCTCTAAGTAAATGGGGGAAAGGAGGCGATAAATGTGTCCTGACTTGAAGTGGACAGGGCCGACTGTCTTACAGTGACAGTCCGTTACGTGTGTTTGAGTGTGTGCAGAGGAGTGAGAGAGTGTGTGAAAGTCTACTGAACGGTAGGCCTACAAACACCTCCATATGCCCAAATCCAAACTTGCTTCCCCTCCTCTCAGTCCTTTCTTGCCATTGGCATCAGGTGAGCCAAGTGGGTGAGCAGTAATCTTTCTCACTGTGTCTCACACACAGGCTTACACATGGTGCATGAATGCACACAAACACATAGAATCCATGGGGTGCTGACTGGGATGCAGGCCTAGCAAACACACACCTGCCAAAGAACCAGGCAAGAATCAAGCCAGCCCAGGTCACGCGGTGTGTGCGTGTGTGTGTGTTTGTGTGTGTGTGTGTGTGTGTGCATGCATGTGCGTGTGTGTGTGTATGTCGCAGTGTGTTCATGAGTGTGCCAAAATACTAAGAGTGATGGAATGTTAGATCGGCCAGTCTGCATCCAGCCAGGAAAAAACTTGCCAAACCTAAATTAGCACAGAGAGACTGAACTGGTGCATTGAGACAAAGTGCATTCTGGCCAAAATACAGTATATTTAAAGGTATATAAACCCTAAGGGAGAGTCTTACCTACCTGCCCCCCATACTTAGATGTCATCATTCACCGGTCTGCACCACAATCCCACTGACTATTATGGGTTTTTATTGTAATGACATGTGCCCACTAATTCTAGACATCCTATCACTCACACAGAACCTGCATGTCTTGCCAAAATTATTCCTGTGCTTCTGCCCAGTTTGAAGAGGATCACTTGAACTGTGATTGTTTCATTTTAACTCACTAAACCCTTTATTTATGTATCCTTTTTGTATTCAGTCAGAATGTAAACGTAGTTCTTCGAAGTAAAGGGGTTGACCTGATATCATGCTGTCCCAGCATGATATCCGGTGGATGGATGGATGGATGGATGGATGGTTGTCGGCTCAAGATTTCTACTCTAATCTTAATTTCTAGAGGTTGTCTTTTCATGGTGTATGAAGTATTCCTTTTATTCTGATATGTTTTATTGATCACAACTTCAGGTGTGCATATTGCGTTGTGAACCTATTTTCATAGATTGTACTCTATGTGTCTTTACAGAAGCCAAGCCAGGAAGTGGTCTGTGTAAACCAGGAACCATTGCTCTATTTGGTAACGTGGTGTACAGTGGGCTGCTCAACGAGCACTTCTGGCATTTCGGGGTTCCCCTCGTCACCAGACTGGTGAGTGCCTCTTTTCTTTTTTTATCCTCTTTTTGTCATTTCCATGGTTTGATTGTCATTTGGATTATGGATTCAAGACTATGACCAAAATCTCTTGAGATTTTTCATTGCTGAGAATATTTGCTGCTTGCTAATGGTCTGACACTGCACAATTATTGGCGGACTGACTTAGACTTTGTGGAAATATAATGTTATTTGTAGTTTGTTTGGAATTGAGTTTAAAAAATAACCTTTGTCATGTGATAGATGTTATTAAGGTTTTGGAACTGAGATATCAGGTACTTTTGGATTGATATGTCACAGAAATATTTTTTGTTACTATTTGGCTTGAAAAAATAGGGAGATTGTTACCTGATAGCGATATCTGGGGTCAAAGCGAAAACACAAAGCACCACCCAGATCAACTACACAATTATCGAGGCTGCATGTATGTTGTCCAACTCCAACATACTCAACTACTTGAGGCACTGACATGTCCATCTGCTTTGCTGTTGGGTGTTGCCTCTACCATTAAGAGCATCTCATGATGCTCCAATTATAAATATGTTATTTTCATTGGATTAATACCTATTTCCAAATCTGTGAAGAGCCCTGGTTATAGAGACATCTACATTTTTGTTACTACTGCTGGATCACCTGGCAGGAGTCATATATGTTTTTGTCATAAGGATTGTTTTTCTGTCTGCAGTTGAGGGCAGATGATGAAGGCTGGATGTCTTTTTTCTGGTTGTTTGCTCTTAAATAATGAATTTCGGGATTTAGCATTAACACAAACTAATGCAGTATTAGTGGTATTTCAATTAACTTTGAATTAGCCTTTAATCTCTTCCATGTCACTTGCTGATTGCATGGCTCTGTTTTATTGAACTGCTGATAAATGTTATATTTGATTGATATCGATGTTGCCTCCCCTGTCAGGATACAGCAGAGGATATTTGTTGGCTCAGTTTGATCACTCGCTTATGTGACACATACATGAACACATTTGTCTGCTTATTGCCTCCAATGACAGACAGCTGATTTTGGTTCATGGGAAAACTGTGTTTTCTTTTTTTATCATTTTGCTGGCGATTGGAAATCAGTATTGTTGAATCCTGCAGAGCGTGGCTTTCTTCACAACTTCCACTATAACAAACCTTAGATTTATTTGTTAGATCGCATATGCATGATAATTGTATAATGCTAGAACTGCTAGAACTGCTTTTAGGTTCAACATGATAAATAGCTGGATTAGATATATTTTATCTACACTGATTTATTACACGTTTGTTTGAGTGATTCAGAACATTAGATAATTTCAGGTGTTGATTTTGTGTAGCTGGTCCATATGATGAAGAGAGTTCATCATTCACTTATAATTTTTAACTCATCTAGAGAAAAAAAATAGGTTGTATTCTGTCAGCATTAGTGATTTTTTTTGTTTGTTTGTGTTTTGTTCTTTTTCCACTTGTTGGTGTTAGTCGTGATAATCATCACTTAGCCCGCGCAGTTGGTGATTTCCATCCCTGGACAATTACAGGAAATAAGTCTGAACATCATTAAGGAGTTTTATATGGCTTTTATAATGCTGTAAAACCAGACAATATCATGCACAAGCTTTTACATTTGGTGAAGTAAAAGTCACACAAGGTATCTTTTAATTAAAGAACCACTGTTGTTCTTTGCTTTTTAATGTGAAAGAATACAAGAAACCACAAATTTTATAAGCTATGATATTAGTCCCCTGTTTTCTCTGAATTGTTTTTGATTTATAATGAGTAGATCCTTGTTGTGTATTTGTAGGTTATTTCTTCACCTGAAAGTATGGGGCTGCAGCTCCCAAGATTCTTATCATGACAAATTAGTGACATCTGAGTATCCATTTAAACTAGGTATGCTTAGTTATGCAGGAGCTGTTTGTAAAACTTTCTGAAATGTTGCACTGAGGTATTAAAGCAGAGTAGAGGCAGGAGAATGAATTTCATGGAGGTTCTTCCCAAGTGAGGAGACATTAGATGGAAATCAATGCCCAAATCCGTTTCTAAAGGATGGCCTGCAGCATTTTTTTTCATTAACGCTGTGATCTCTCAGTGAGGTAGCATTGTTAGTTATATATAAGGGATGTACCCTGTACATATTGTGAACCTTTAGGCAGAGACCATTACAATATCAACCCAGTAAGACATACACTGACCTATCTGACCTGCTGCTTCATGCTGGCATGAAAATGGAACCGTCTTTGTTTTTTTCACTTTCAGCTAATATTTAAATATCCATATTAAGTATTATGTACATCTCCATCTGTGGGACGACATTTCACAAGAACACCAACAAAACAGACAACGTTCAGCAGAGTGCAATACTATGGGTATAAAATTGTTGACATTTTGATACCAAATAACATTCAGTGGTTAGAAGTTAAGATTATGAATCGAAGACCCCATTACTCACCCCATTAATTATCCACCTTTGACCCACCGTCCTCGATTATAGTGACATTGTAGCAATTGCCTCGAGTAACAAAAGATGCCACAAATTGTTGTAAATTAATATAAAATAACTGTGCCAACATTCTCAAAGCTATATGTGTATATGTATATATATATATATATATATATTCTTATTTCATATTAAATTACTTATGAAATGTATATATAGTTTCGAGATTATATGTAAATATATATTTATATATAAACTTGGAATATGCCTGGTAGAAGGATAAAAAGAGTGCATTGCTGCTTGTTTTAATTATAGACACTTACTCGTCTCTTTATCTGACAAATAAGTAATCTGTTAATTGAGCAAATAGAAAATGAATGGAGACAGACCTGAGGGGAGGGGGGGGGCGTCATCCACAGCACCCGCTCCACTGCATTTATTATGTGCTCAGAACTGATGACAAAAGCAACTGCCCTAAAAGCTAACGAGCTGTGTGGAAATATCTGTGTCTGCAGCACATACTTTGCCTATGTAGTGAATGCACACCCTGCATGTCATTGTGTGTATCCTGCACTTCAAGGATCGACTGATGTTACTGTTTCAGGGCTGATATGAGTACAGTATTTTAGAGGATCAGGAGAGTTGACAGTCACTTGCAGTCAAAATTAGATATCTGTGCCAGATATTACAAGAATGAGTGCATGTAAAACAGCATTTTTTTTCAAAAATAATACCTGAAAGTTTTACTTTTTTGCTGATTTTGTGCTGGTTTTGTATAATTCGATGTTTTTTGTTTTTTTGCATTGTTTTTTTTACTTTTAATCATAGTTTGGGGTCATTTTTTTAGATGAATCTTTTTTTTTGTTTTTACAACTTTATTTGATTTCTTTAAGATATTCAGCTTTTTTCCTCAGGTAATTTCTTTGATTTGTATTTGTGTTTGTGCCCAGAGGCATCATGCATTTTTAATCGGTGTCAGCTGTTAATTAAGCAACTGTTTGCATCAAATTTTCTCGTCTTTGTCTTAATCACTCTGAGCCCCCCATAGACTGGTTCCCCATGACACTCACCTGAAGTAATTAATCAATAATCCTTTCCAGTGTGGAGTCAGTCATCTTTTATATTAAGTTACAGAAACACTTGGTTATGTTTGGGAGATTGTCATTATTTAATTTCATCGTACACTTTTGTTGAGGTTTAGGGACTCTAGTATTTTTCAAGGCAAAACTGTGAAGCCATGACTTGCACATGCTTGCAGATAATTTCCTGACATTTGCTTTAATACCCTATCCAGTTGTCTTTCCTGGGAGGAGAGAGAACAGTTTCGCCCCTGATAGTCGTGTTGCACACAGCCAATAATCTCATCATGTTTCCCTTTCATTTCCTTGCCACCAGCTGAATAATCAAATCTTGCATATAGAGCTTGCTCTTATCTTCTCTTAACTATTAGCTTAATCTTTCCATAAGAATCATGGCGACATTTCTTCACTTTTCCTGCCTTCCATCATCAGGAGGAAAATACGTGTGAGGTTTACAGAGTGAATGCACACACTATTAGAGCAGCCTCTCTGACTCCACGGCTGAAGATGCTGGTCAGCTTGTCAACCAGTAACACACACACACAGCCTCCAGCAGTGTTGGCCAGATTCAGGATTGAGAGGAATACCCCCTGTCCTCCAGCACCCCCTGGGCTTACAGACGAACAAGAATCATAAAGCCTCGAAAGTGAAATAGATTCCGAAAGTCTATGCGCGTGTTTGGTTAATGTGTCACAGAGGGGAGGGGAGAGGGAAATTTCTATTTGGTTAAAGGAAGTGCAGAATCTCATATCATAGCATCATTTTCAGGAAGTTTGCCTGGGTTCAGTAGGCTCAGTGAACCTCCTAGTGGACATCACAAGAAATGAATGCAATATTTATATAAGAAAACATATTTATTTCATTTCATTATTTTTAAGAAAATAACTTAAATGTAAAAAAAGTAAAAAGTAAATGTAAAAAAATCACTAAAATATGTGAACCAGAGATTTGTTAGTTTTTATTAACAGAATAAAAGGAAACAAAAGAACATAATAAATTATTTGAAACTTGCTACGGCTGGGAGCAGCAGGTAGATTATCTGGAAATAAGCATGGCTTTTTTTTGGGCCAGTATCAGGCTATTTGATTCCGAAATGTATAGTTTTTATCTTTAACGTAACCACACTACAAACACAATGCAGACTTTTTTTTTTTTCTTTTGTAAAAACACAGGAAATACACACACTTCTCACAAGTGTTGTTCCTCAATCAGTTGAAATCAACCTGATTATTTGGTCATATTTGATACATCAGTATCATTTTGGATCTAAAAAAAATGACTGTTGATACTGTAAAAATGATGTTCATTCTAATGATATCATTTAAAACTAGAGTTGCTTTGGAAATGAACAAGAGCATAGTTCTAAAAAAAAATAAGGTTATCTGTTTCCGCCCAGCACCCAAACTTGCTGTTGTGACACCACAGAAGCACACATTTCTCCCTTGAGCGGTGGACTGGAAGCAGGCAATATGCTTCGTATTTTTGCCAAATTATGCCAACAAACACAAAAGGACACCTGTTATTAAGATGCACCGTATAGGAAGCATATAATGAAGAGAGTAAACACTGATGGTGTCAAAGCAAAGTCTATGTGCGTGTTCGTATGTATGTGTGTGTGTGTGTGTGTGTGTGTGTGTGTGTGTGTGTGTGTGTGTGTGTGTGTGTGTGTGTGTGTGTGTGTGTGTGTGTGTGTGTG